>LGRN01000193.1:0-47049 GCA_001883825.1 Emergomyces pasteurianus Ep9510 | reverse complement strand
TTTTTTTTTTTTTTTTTTTTTTTTTTTTTTTTTTTTTTTTTTTTTTTTTTTTTTTTTGCAACATTCCTGCCTGGTTCCTCACACTAAATCCCCTCATTAAACCAAAAAGGTCAACCCCACGATCTCTCCTCTTCTTCGTCATCCGCGACTTTCTAGGAACTACCCCGCTTCAGAATCTACAGAATACACTGTTACAAGATCTTAACCGGATATGGAGCTCTCTCTCGAAACCGGCAGGGTTGGAGAACTCGACAATCAATGATTATTTCGATTTCGCATTTGCCGGCCTTCCCCATAAGAACTTCCAGCCTGAAAAATTTGTGGATGCGGTGCAGAAGCTCAGTACTCGTTTCCGGGATGGCCATCGCGATCCTAACAATGCCAATTCCAAAGGTACAGGTTCGATTGAAGGGGGTATATTTCTTCCGGAATACCACCGAAGGATACCTGCGGATGGCTTCGCCGTCTACGCAGAAAGTGTTTGGGATCAAATCGTGAACAACAAAGATTTAGATCTGCCCACTCAACAGGAGCTTCTTGCTCAATTCCGCTGCGATGAAATATCACGTGAAGTCCTGGTTGCGTTCGACGAAGCTATCAGTCCATTCGAATCGAAGCAAGCCGAAGCCGTTCAGGCGGGCAGCCCTCAAGTTCTGGGTGGCCTGGGCCCAGCTATGCGGAATGCGCGCATGAAAGCCGTGAAGAATTTCGACACGGAGGCTAGCCGATATCACAAACGTGTATATCAAATGAAGAAATCGGAGCTAGGGGACAAAATTGACACACGGCTAAAGGCCCTCTTCCTTGGCCAACTTAGCGCGGCGCATAGATCGGGAGTGCAAGAATTCAGTGAATCCGTCAGCGCTGCAGTGAAAGCAGGCCAGAAGAGAGGTGCCAGTTACGATTTTGCTGAAATAGTAAACAGGGAAAGGAAGGTAGCGATTGACAAATTTGAGAAAGAAGCTCGATCTACGGTTGTTGAAAATACTTCCTGGAGCAATTACCAACAGGAGTTATCGCTATACCAAAAGGATCTGGAAAAAATCAGTGGACAGCTTCGGAGGGATGAAATGCGACGGTTGGCCACAAGAGTCGAGCGGTGGGTGAGGTCGCGGCTAGGGGAATCGGTTGATTTAGAATTTAATGCTTTGGGGTCTGGAAGGGGCGGTACTGGTGCGCCGGAATTCGGCGACAGACCGTCGGAGAGTTCCATTTGGGATCGGGTGTGGACTCTTTTTGTGGACACCGTTCTTGATGCCGAAAGGAGGTTCACGGAACGAGCCAGTAGCTTTGACGCCAGTCTGGACGAAGTAGATGTCGGCCTGTGGAGATTAAGAAGAAAATCTTGGGGCGTGCTACGTGCCAAAATCGACGAGGAAATGATGGAGGGCAATTTACTCCTAAAGCTCCGCGAGAATTTTGAAGATAAATTCCGATACGACGACGCAGGCGTTCCTAGAATATGGCGCCCGACCGATGACATTGAAAGTGTTTATACACAAGCCAGAGAATCCACACTCACTCTTATCCCCCTCCTTGCGCGCTTCCGGCTTGCAGAGACCAACGCGCCGCCCCCACTAGATAAGTGGATCGGGCATACCCCAAGCTCAGCAACAGCAGCCGATGAAGAGGATCTCACCCCGATTGGAGGTGTTGATGAAGACGAGGGGAAGAGCTTGGAGGAAGAAATGACCATGATCGGCGAAGCAAAGAAGCAGGACTTAACAGTGCGATTCAAGAAGACTGCGGATGGCGTTTACGTCGAGGCAAAGAGAAGCGCAATCGGAGGTATAACGCAAGTGCCGCTATACTTTTATGGATTGCTCCTTGCACTTGGTTGGAATGAAATCATAGCTGGTGAGCAATATATATATATATATAATGATCCCTTCATGATATAAAACTAATTCATCCATTTACCGTCTAGTGCTTCGCAATCCTGCATACTTCCTCCTACTTTTCGTCTGCGCAGTTGGCGCATATGTCACCTACCAGTTAAATCTCTGGGGCCCAATCATCAAAATGACGGAGGCCGCATCGCACCAGGCCTTGGAAGAGGGCAAGCGGCGGCTGCGCGAATTTTTGGAAGCTTCAGACTCCGGACGTCAGGCAATGGCCATGTCCGGGGCTGGAAATGTAACAGAAGAGCATGAAATGGCAAACCGGAATCGAAAGTCTGCCGAACGAGGAGCACGGAAATATAGAGCTGATGAAGATGCCGATAATGATGATGATGATTTTTGAAGAAGCGTGACACGTACAGCACAAGGGATATATAATATTTTTTTCTTTTCTTCTCTGTTCTCTGCATTGGTTGCATGGACCCCCTCCTCCAATTCTTTACCTCGCTCAAGGAAAACTCATGTATAAAGATTTTATGCATTTCAGCAATTCCGGAGGGGACCTGGCTTAACCCCCTTGTTTGAATTTCTTTCTGGGTGTATTTCGACCTTTTCCACTGTTCTATATATTCCCTTCTGCTTGGGTTTCTTTCTTTTCATCATTCCCTCCTTAAACAGTTTAATCCTATTACAATATCATTATTTAGAAGAGAAAAGAAACCAAGATAAAGAATGACTTCTTACATGTCTTTTACATCAAAATCTAAACCTCCCCCCCTCTCCAAACACACGCACACATAAACACAAACAAAATAAAAAAATTCAAAGCAAAATCGCCATCCCAACCGAATCAGGCGCCGTCTCCTCAAACCCATGCTTAGCATACAACCTCCGCCCGGGCGGATCAGCCAGGAGCGAAACCCACGCCCCGGGGGTCGCCGCCTCTCTAATCCTCTCCATCAGCCTAGCCAAGATCACATCTCCCAGGCCCTTCCGCTGATGCTCCGTTGCCACCACCATGTCTACGATGTGGAAATACCAGCCGCCGTCCGCGATGATCCTGCCCATGCCTACGGAGGTGTTGGACTCGGTGTGGACGACGTGGCAGCCGAACCAGCTGCCGGCAATGGCGAGGGTGGCTTGTTCGGCGGTTTTGGCGGTTAGGTTTGGGGTGGTGCGGAGTTTGACGTAGTCTGCGACGTCTGGGTAGCCATCGCGGAGGTGGTAATCGGGGTGGATGGGGCGGGGAGTGTGGTGTGTGGGAGCGAGGGTGTTGGTGTTGGTGTTGGTAGCCATTATTAATTTATTTTATAATATCCGTCCTGGTAGTATATTTATAATATTTGGTTCTTCGGGTGGGCTATTGCTGGGCCCCGTATAAATAGTATGAGAAATAAGATGCGCGCAGATTTAGCTCTCCTTTTAGGTTAATGTATTTGCCCACCCCTTTTAAATATCAAAAAACGTATTTTGTTTGCCCAGGGTGTGGGATATGACTCATAAAGCAGATTTAACGAAATGGCTATCGAGGAAACAGACGGAAGGTTTTGCAGTTCTCTGAGTTCGCAGAGAAACATAGTACGGAGTTATTACGAGACCATCGCGGTTGATCCCTGACAAACAGATAACCTTGTGGGTTAGGGCGACGTTAGCCATGTCTCGCAGGCAGAAACCGTAACCGGAGAACATAACGGCGGCAGATACTGGTGGAGCAAGTACAGTAGGTCAAACCCCAATGTAAAATACATACTGCATAATGAGTCCTTATTTGAAATCAGTGATCCCATAGTTATATCGTGGTTCGAGTATTAGAAACATTCTCCAGTATTGAAACTTGGTTGAATTAGGGAACTCAATTAAAAACTTTGAAGATACACGGGATTTTCATTCCAGCTTCAAATACTCCGTATTTACAGACACAAATGTCTCCTCGCGTGCTTCCCAATTCTCACACCGAATCAAACAAAAGTTAAACAATAAAAAAGAAATCGGGATGCCGCCCACGTCGGCCCGGGACAGGGCTCTAGCCTAGATCCCGACACGGCAAGCCAAGAAGTCAACAAAGCCGGTTGACGCTTGCGAGTCAGACTAATTGCCGTTGGGTTTGCAAGTATAATTGAGACATCTGTCTGGAGCCCTTGGATTTCGAAAATAAGAAAAATAAATCAAAATAAAATAAAAATAAGAACAAAAAGGGGCAGACTGCATTCCAGCAACTACTGGCCAAATCCTGGGACCAGGTTCCAGCGGCCTTCCCTTGATTGATGGACATAATGGCTTTATCTTACCATATCTGATCCGCGTGGAAACGAAACAAAAAACCTAAGATGTGCGGTGAACAGGTTCAACGTTCGAATCTGGGTGCCATGAGCCAGCCATACGGCTAGTAACTTCTTAATCCGACAAAGATGCAGAAGGGCAAACTTTGTTCCCATCTCTTCGACAAGTGTACTTAACGTGTGTATGACCTTGGGCGGCCCGCGCTATATATAATATCCTAACCGTAATAACTCTGAGCTGGGCCGCCAGGAGTTGAGTTGGGTCAAACGAATTTTGTGCAGGAGATGAATCATGCCTCGGCTTTGTCCAGTAAGTTAGTGCATACTGATTGACCTGTCCAACACACGTATATCAATCAGATGGCGTCTTTTGCATGTGCGTAGTCGTAGTCAAGAAAATGCCGGCGTCTGGTGATGGTGACATTCATCCCCATTGTTCCCCGGATGTTGAGAAAAATTCCTAAATAGGGATGATGGTTCAAGACTTACTCCGTACTCCGTATATTCAGCACATATCTCCGTACTCAACAATTAAGCAATGTGGAGTAGTTAGCTCCGTATTAGTACTAATTATTCTTCCAGGAACTTTCAACGTTTTGTTCCTCCGATTACATCATCTCAGGGGGTAGTTTCCCAGCCCCGATCCAGCTCAATAATAAGCCTCGGCTGGAATCACATGTCATTCATCGCGGTGATTGCTATTATGGTGATGGGCTATCTATCTAACTACTCCACAGTGTTGAAAGAATTGGATTGGGTGGTTCGTAAAACAAGGGTGTAAAAAAAGGTTTTAACACCCAGGCATATCATTAGACTTTAATATATTTTGTAGTCGCCTATGTGATATGATTAAATATCTATTTTGGTTCTGTACTTTGTGTGTTTACGTGTCTCATTTTTGTTTGCTCTGATGAACACCATCAAGGCTTGAAATATGTATTCAAGAACCACCATCGCCTTCAGCTACACAATTGAGCCTCTGCAACATCGCATTTTGAGATTTTCGTGCCTGCGTGGGCGAGAAGTAAAAATGCAGAAGGTCTGTGAATCCATCGTAGAAAAACATGGACTGCTTAGACATCCGTATGCAGAGATATGTCCTGCTTGAATTCGCTACAAAAAGCCTTTTCCTACAAGAGTAAACCTGTATTGAAAAGGAATAACTTCAACAGTGCACCGCGAGCACCGTGTCTATGCAGCGATTCGCAACCCAGAGGCTGGGTCCAAGGCGGTAGGCTCGCAAGGCAAGACGGGCTCATGGACTCGTCGATTATGCTTGAATCTTCTATTCCCGCCCGCCTGTACATTCTTAATTTGTTTCTTCCTCCTGGCATTTTCGATGTAAACGAATTCAATTGGTGGACTGGTAGCATCATCATTTGTATGAGCGTGTTAATTGAACCGAGTTCGAGCATCGGTCCTGACCCAACTCCTGGTGTTCCAGAAAGAACGATGAGTTCCCCAAAGTATAGTGCTCGGGCTCTCCAGGCTCACTTTGCAAGTCCCATTCGCAGCGGCGTGGCTCCTAAAGGCCGACACAGACGTGATGGACTGCTACTCATGGGGGATAGGCACGCTATTCGATTGAGCTCCCTGGCACTGCCCTTTCGATCCAATGCCAGAGTCGCCTATCGGCGACGAACCCTTTGCTTAGTGCTGAAACCAAGTTAAGTTTCCTGGGTATGGCACAGCGCTCTACCCCCACACTGGCAAAGTAAGCGTTTTCATGCCGTTCGATGTCAGCTGCCGTCTCATCGTCAGCGGAAAGAATCTTTCGCATGTTCATTACAGCCGTTTTTGTATATTCTTTCTTAAAGTCCACGACAAAATAGGCAGGTTGCCGACCATAAACTAACGCATAGAGCTCTGCTAATAGGTGATAGTCCTGCAACGAGTCCAGGTTGACCAAACGCATGAAAAGCCAAACCATTCTACTCCTTTCCCAAGCTAGAGAACAGACACGGAAACTGTTATCAAAGTGGTCGCTGAAGCCAGATCGGAATGCCGAAGTCAACGGCGCCTCCCACTCATCTCTTGGGTGAGGCAGCCCCGGTGTGGCGAGTAGAAGAGCTACTGGCACGGTGGATGAGAAGGCCCAGTCGATAATGCAAGTTATGTTGTATTGATCGTCAACGAAGATGTTGCTTGTGCTAAGGTCGGGGTGATATAGAGCAAATTCCTTCCGACTGTCTGTGAAATTTGGTATCATACTCTCAAGGAATCGCCCTGCAATAAAATAATCCAACCTGTTCCCACTGTTCTCGATTCTGGACGTTAGCGTAACAAAATCGTTCCACCGGTCAGTTGCCTCTAGGTAACTTGCGTAGCTATCGTACTCTTTTGGAACTGGCACTGGGGCAAAAAAAGCATGATGTCCCAATGTCAGATGTTGTATATGTGCGAAGTACGCTGAAAGGAGTGCTCTATAATAGTCATTCTCCTCGTTGAAAGGCCCTCGAACGATCCCCTGTAAATCATATCGGTCATGAAACAAAAGGCCGGGCGAGAGACATGATTTGACATTGAAACAACCTTCTTCTTCTTCAAACAGCGAGCCTATTTTATTGAAACGAAGTCGCGACAGTTGAGCCATCAATTGGCCCAACTGTCTCATGACCTTCTGCTTCTCTTCTGCTTTGATTAGTCGAGCAGGACCGCCCTTCAATTGTGGCAACCAATTGCAAATGGAGAGAGGATAGCCACTTGCTTTGCTCATAAGAATATACGGAACGCCAACCGCGTTATTCTTTGAGGAACTTCATTATATAGTAGTTAGTATATTGGCCAATTTTGGCGCAGGCATAGGGCAACGGACCTGTAGGGTACACATCCGGAACTGGAATGGAGCTGTTCTGATTGATGTACTTTAGCGTAGCTACCTCACTGGAAAGGACAGCATTAGCCGTCATCTCGTCTAGGCCAAAACTCGTGCATGGGGATCGAAAAATCCATTTCACCCCATCGTCGAAAGACAGGACGATAGCCCAATTGAAGCCACCAGTCAACGGCTTTTGCGAGGGATCACACGTGCAAGGTACATTTCGTAATCCCTGAGCCAACTGGACAAGCGCAGACAAGTTGAACTCACCACCCAAGTTGGACGGTTGGTTCAACATCCTGCCTGTGTTGGTAAGAGAGTGCAGTACGATGTGGACCTGAACGAGAATATAAAGTTTATAAGCGCGTTGGATGGAGGCATCCAGGTCTTGCCGAGGATTTGGTGTGCCCTGTGTATTCTATCACAATCACAAGAAAAGGTGGAATAGCTGGTCAAATACTACCCGAGTTAACTAACGGCTAACAGCTAATAAGCTATATGCCTGCAGTGGCGCGCCCTCCATCCTTGCAGCTTATTTTCTTTTGCTTGCCTTTTTGAGACGCCTTCAACAGCCACCGACCACCGACTACCTACTACTGCTGCTTGCTACTACCACCCTCCACCCGCGAAAGCAAGCAAAGATATCTTGAACTCGGTGGCCTGTTTGAATTCGGCCATTATTGTTGGTTTTGAATTACCTGTTCCCAAAAAGAGCATTTTGGTTTCTTTGTGTCACGTATTTTATTTAAAAGAGAGAATAAAGTTAAAGGTTTAACAATAGAGGGAGACGCAAGCACTGTATGTAAAGTTGATAAACCTCCCCACTAAAACATGGAAGAAATTTCGGGCTAACAGATGGATGAAACAGGATACACATCTGATTTGAAAGACAAGCATTATTAACATGGCTGCTTTTTCAAATCTCACTGCGGTTCTGCAGTCAAACGTCATCCTCCGTTGGCTGCGGCAGCTCCCGTCATGGCGCAATTTTGCTATACTTCTTATTCTCGTCAATCTGAAGTCTCTACCTTTTGCCTGGCATGTATGATCATCCTCCCCCCTATTCTTTTCTTTTCTTTTCTTTTTGTTCATGATTTTCTCCAACGGACCGAGCTCTTCGCTCCCCTTGAAGAGCTTCTATATATGTGTTTTGTTATCTATCCTATGATGCGCTCTCTTGCGATCTGGCAATGAAACTTAACAGATCATACTGCCTGCCAGCCCGAGCTTTGCTTTTAACAAATGATGATACCACCATGCAGCCAGATCGAGAATATCAAATCTAATCATCTCATAACATAATATAGGCACGCGTTTTTTTCCATCTGTTCAAAAATCTCAATTTCCACCGCCATACCCATCCAAAGCTTAAGGAGAAATTCAAGAAGCAAACTGGAAATGTTGGGGCACACCCCCTCTTCGCCCCCGTCAGTGTCATGAGCCACACGTCCCTCATGGAAACAGACTACAACCTGCACAAGTCCAACAGCACCTACTTTTCCGACTTAGACATTTCCCGCACAGCGCTTGTGACAAACGTGTGCACGCCGGGCTTAGAAATCTGCAGAAGAGAACTCGACAAAGAAGTCGACACCTCCAACGGCGGCAGCAACGGCAAAGGCAAAGGCAAGAAGAAATACCCAGGCAAACTCAGCGTCTTGCTCGGATCCGTCTACTGCAGCTTCAAGAAGGAGATCCCCCCCTACGAGCTGTACGAGATGCAGAGTCGAATCGCCGGCTGGGATGAGAAATGGCTCTATGTGATTACCTACTTCCTCCGCCCCGCAAAACGCAAGGGGGAGCGCAAAACCGTCCTGGCCGCCGGCATCAGTCAGTACGTCATCAAGAAGGGGCGGTTGACGATTAAGCCGGCGAGGGTGTTGAGAGCCGGTGGGTTGATCCCTGATCCCCCAGCGGGCGCGGGTGCCTCCTCCCCGTTGTCGAATGGCACGCCAAATGTATCCAGTGAAATCCCATCTGCATCAAGTACCCCCCCTGTTCGTGGAGAAGCCAATAATGATACCGGCGAAGGTTTGGAGGAGGGTCTTGTTCGTGAAGTGCTGGCGTTGACGGAGAGCAGTGATCTGAACCAGGCTTCGTTGGAGAACGAGAAGAGAGGCAGTAGCAGTAGCTCGTGGGACCAGGAGGAGTGGACGTGGGAGCGGATTGAGGAGCGGAGGTTGAAGGGACTTGAAATCGTGAAGGCTTTTATTGGACTTGATGCGAATATACTTCGGGAGGCTGAGCTGTAGGCTCTTTTTCTTTTTTCTTTGTGCCCTTGAGTATTTTTATCTGAGAAAGATCATGTTGGATTCATGCTGTTAGATTCTTCTCATTTGTTGGAATATGTAGAGTATTTTTTGGGGTTTTGCGCTTCTTTTTCATAATCGGACTATCAGTTTCCCAGCTACTCGTTCTGTTGCTTATTTCGCTTTTAATCACACTTGTTCATACCCCTTTCTTTTCTGTTCAGCTCCTGTATACCTTCCCCCGTTTTCTTTTCCTTCTCAAGGGCCCTTCTGTTTCCTTTTTATTTTCTGATAGTTTTTTTTCCACTTTCATACCCTCTTCTCGGCTAGAAATTCAACTATTCCTTGCAAAAAAATCCCCAGCCCTCCTAGACTACTATGTAGATAGGCAAAACGCGCAACAACCACGTTCACACTACTCCGTACAATTTCCAAGTTCTATAGTTGTCGCACAAGAGCGAATTTGGCCGGGAGTTACTCCTTGCCCTCAAATATAATGAACACACGGAGATGCAGAGAAGCCTCCTGTGGTGGGGATCCCTGTCATGTTCAAATATATTATTTCCAGCGGTCGAAGATAGTAAATACTAGTACTCCGTACCTAGTGGCATCTGGGACCCATTACCATTTCAGGGGCAACATCGACAGTGGACAGACAGTTGAAGTGCTGAAAACAATACCTAGCGCATGGTAGCTGCTTTAGTCAATACAATTACATGTCTGATAACTACCAAGTACGCATGAATATAGAGTCCCACATAAAAAAAGAGCCCAAGTTAAGGATCTCCCTCTTAACCGCTGTGGTATTTTTAGCCTGCCATGTAACTACAACACGCTGAAACTATAGAGATATGTTGATTGTTCAGAACGTCTATTTTGTATGTACATTGTACACTTATCTTAGTTGAAGAAACTCGCTATCTCGTAGAGAGGGGAGCGTACCTGTGAGCTTCCAATCTGGGATTAGGTCATCATGCAAAAAATTTGCCTAACGTACTTCACCACGAACTTGATCACACCACGAACTTGATCAGCCACTCACGTGATATCAAACTCTATATAATATAACTAGCTATTTGACTTGCTTGATTTCGCTGTACAGGCTACTAGTCCTAAGCACTACATAGAGGTGCAAGCTAGGCTTAAGTGTTGTACACAGGGCCTGTACGACTGAGCAGTGCAGTGCAGATAGAACGCTCAAATAGAAAGAAAGAGAGAGAGTTGTACATATGAACTAGAGAACAATGAGATTCTTTACAGTACCCAGCAGAGTCAGCGAGTGTAAGCAATTATCTTTAAAAGAAGACGAAGACTCATCATCAGTATACATCAGAAAATCATTTAATAAATCTTATACAAAGCAGCGAGCAGTGTGATCACGTCACTTGCAATTATTACATGCACTGTTAAAATGCTCTGTTATACAATGACATTGAGAGAACAAGATAAGTCTTGATAAGCCAGCAGCGCAAGCATTGCATGACACTGTTAAAGTTCTTTCATAAGAGTTTATCAGAATCTCATTGATGTATAAAGATCAATGAGATCCTATCTGATCTGAACGTAGACGACTCTGTATGAAGTCTACATCGTGATCAGGCAACACTAGAAGATTCTGACTCTAAGAACTGTGACAGAATTGCTCAAACGCAGGCCAGAAGACATAAACAACCTCATAGAGCTCAAGCCAGCCTGAGAGCGGCCACTGCAGAGTTGTAGAGAACAAGAGCTCTATGTATAAACCATGTTAGTACTTATTTTAATAAGAGAGATTGAGCTTACATTGTTGTTTGATCGCTGTTCGTACGCATTCAAACACGTTGTTAGCCTGAATTCACAACTCATTAATTTTCATTGTACGAACGCTTAAACAAGAGTATTCAGCCTTCATACAATGAAAATTAATAAGAGACAATGAGAAATTGATGAGATTACTTATTGTAATGTTGATGACAAGAGACTTGAAGAGAGAAAGAAGAAGAAGAAGAAGAAGAAGAAGAAGAGAGAAAATATATTGTTGTAAGAGCTCTTTTAAAAGAAAAGTCATGTAAATTAAATTCTATTCACTGAAATCTATATATAACAAGTCTTTATACAGAACTATTTTTTAAAAGAACAAGTACAAGCAGTGTGCTTAGTAGATCTGCATAAGCTGCAGCGCTTAACTACTCATCTTTTAACTATAAAAGTTTTAAGAATAATGATTTCATTCTCTGAAGCACTGCTATCTTGTACAGAATTATCATCACTGTCTTGTACAGAATTCTTATTACTAGTTCATACAAGATTGCTGTTAGAATTCTCATCATCAGTTTATACATGTCTAGCTACATTTTTTTAAAGCTAATACATGCTCTTTCTTTTTCTTAGCTGCTTCTTATTTACAGTTCTTAGCTTTATATTCTCTTATGTAAGTAAAACATTATTAATCATGAGCTTCTTATAGTTAATAAAGAGTTTATTCAGAAATTAATTTGTTAAATTAAAGAGAGATGTCATACATTGCTGTATTCAATTCTGTAGTCTAATTAATTATCATTAAATCTTTACAATATTGTTTAATGTTTTCAGAGTTTAAGAGCTTTAAGAATTGTACAAGATGTCTGATAAAGAAAAAGTTAATATTTAAAGCTTTAATAGAACTTGCTGAGAATTGTATAAAATTAAATCAGTGACTCTGAATGTACTTTGAATAGTTTGCTCAGTAAAGCTTTCAGTATGAGTCTTAAGATATAAGAATAAGAAATTCATCTTGTTTACATGATTGATTTTACATTATATTTTCTTCTTTATCTGCTTTCTGTACAACTACTTTAAAGAAGCAAAGTAACTTACATTTAAAAATTACAGTAGATGTAAGAAATGAGAAGACATATAGAGAAGAATTGTAAGGGGCGAGCAATTAGGTATGAAAGAACTATATTGTGCCTAAAATACAAGAAGGAAAGCTTAAGAAAGAAAAGAGAAAAGGAAAGAGAAAGTGCAAAGAGTGTGAAGAAAAGAGCTCTAAGTGCAAGCTGCAAGCGAGGGCTGGCCACTAGCGTGGAAGCTATTAGTCTGTTTGAGCGGCTAGCCCGAGTCCATATAACCATATAGGGGTTCAACCCCTGACAAGAATAATCTTATTCTTCATATAAAAATTATTAAATTTAACAGTAGTATGACTTCTGTGACCATTCATGATCAGCAGTTGATATTTATTCTTCATACAATTATAAGTTTACTTGTTAAAAATTTTCTTGAGTTAAAAGAATTCAAGCTCATTAGTTGTTCAACTATTTAAACTACACTTTATAACTCAATCAGGCGGCAATTTAATCTTCTTCTTATACAAAGAAATCTGCTTTTCTTTAAAGATAATCATAAGATTTAATGTCTTTTTCAAAGCATTGATACTATTAATTACTGTACACTATTCTCAGTTTTCAGGCTTTAATAACTTTAAACAATCTTTTCACTTAGAATTGATGATAATTATACAGACTAAAATTATTTCTCTTGCAAATTCAATCTCATTCATGTTGTAGCTATTGTCTGATAAAATCTTATATTTCTTAGTAATTTCTTATATGATTTAAAATCATGCTTGTATGATCTTTGAATCTTTGCAGAGAGAATGCTTGTAGTTAAACTTTTATATGAATTTTGACTTTAATTCCTCATGCCATTGAATAAATCAGAAGACTCAGTTGAGTTCAACAGGCTCTGTATTCTCATTGTCATGTTTTTTAAGAAGTAGATTGACCATGCTTTGTATGGTAGAATGACAAGAAGAAAGATTACATTTATTCATAGATAAAATCCATTGTATAAGAGCAGTTTCTTCAGAGATCTGCAGCTTTAACTTCTTTGAATTAACTGCATTTCTGTCTGTACAATGATTAATAAAATTATTTAAACTTGTAAAGAGAACATTATATAATGTAGCAGCACTTTAAATACTCAGCTTTTAATCTTTAATTACTGAAGCAGCAAGAGCAAGTCTATTTGCATTCATTTTTATTGAAAATAATTCATATGACAGAGGTTGAGTTCAGAAAGCTCTAATTGGTGTTTAACTATTTTAAACTATATCATGTGAGTGGCTGATCAAGTTCGTGGTGTGATCAAGTTCGTGGTGAAGTACGTTAGTTATTTGATTCATCAGTAAGGCCATAGTCTATCTAGTCTTATACATACGAGAATTTTGGAATACCATCTTTATCAAAAAATGGGGCCATCAACATATAGCTCTGCACTTTCACAGACTTTGGCCATCCTCCCTTTTTACAGGTTCGGGCCATTTATACCCCAGCATCAAGTGGGATCTTGCAACCAGCCCTGGGTGAGGGGGCCGAACAAGGCTACTATCATTTCTGCGAGATGTACTTCAGCATCATAATGGCCTTGTGTATCATGAACCTGGTGGAACAGTTCTTTTCCCTGGATGATATCCCAGTACTGGCCTGGTGTCAGTTTTTATGATAAATCCCAGCCGGGGAACATAAAGCATACAATAATGCCCAGATTCCATATGTCCGCGCTCATTTTCCAGCCACAGCCAAGGATAACCTCTAGCGCGCGATAATAGTGATCTGGCTGGATAGGGTAAAGGCCCCAGTCGTCCTTGCAATCAAGTTTTACGGACAGTCCAAAATCAACAATTTTTGGTATAGCATTATCACTTTCCTCAATTGCGTTTCAACGGGATCTCCTGTAAAAGGCAGCAAACACGGGTATCCACACCTCGTCCATGGGTGGGGGATTGAAAGAATAAAGGAAGAAAGGTGTGAGGAGTCAAAACCCGGCCATTCAACAAATAATTGAGTCAAAAACACACAAATTGAAAGAACGCTGTATATCTCGTGGTCAACGATAGAGAACCAGGCAAAAATTCAAAAAGCTCTGTGATAATAATATTACTTAGAACAACGAATTGATGCCCTGATATTTTAAAAAACACGTAAGATGCAGATTAATTTTACCCCCTAACTCCAATAATTATGCGCCATGAAAGTGCTTCAGAGGCTAAAAACAATGGAAAAATGGAGTGGATGAGAGGAGAAAAGATGGATATACATGACCTTTTGTTTAACAACATGCCCCCCAAGAAACAACCCCCAAATGGAAAGAAAAAGGTAGAAAAGTAAAAAATACAAGTAGGAAGCAAAAAAAGAAAAACTAACCATATCCTGTGGTTAGCTCATAATGCCAAAAAGGGAAACAGAATTGGGTTTGGGGGGGAGGGGGGCTCCCGATTTAATAAACTGAGGTGAGATTCGTTTGCGTGGGATATTTTTGAATTCTTTAGTATATGTATTTTTTCTTATTTTTTCTTTGTGATCTTCGTGATTGATCGTTCTTTCGTCATGGCGGGTGATGGCGGCTGTCACGGGTACATTGAGCACAACAGCGTTTTTCGAGTCTGAGGTCCCTGATGGTGGCGGGAAAAGAGGGAAGAGGGGGGGAATTCCAAATTCCTGCGGGCTTCAAGATTCAAGATGGTACGGATGGATCTCGACAAGGGAGTGTGTGCGTGGGTGATGTGTGATGTGTGGAACTTAGGTGGATGAATCAGACAGTTAAGCGTTATGACCCCAATGAATGAATCGGACTCGTATCGTATAAGCAACGGTTCCAGCGTCGACAATAATGTAAAGAGAAACGGCGCAGGCCGTGTAGCTTCAAATCCAGGGCGGGAGGCAGGGCACCCAAGGAGAAGAACGATACCCGGCGGACGAAAAAAATTAAGGCGGCCTCAACCCTATTTCTGAGTCTGCTTTGTCTGATTCTTCGCATCTTTCGCCTTCAATCTCTCCTCCTCCGCATCGACCATGTCCTTCCACAACTCCTCACCCTGATACCGTTCCTTGTGCCTCGCCTCGCCCTTCTCCTGCCCAGCCGTCTTGGCCTGCTTCTCCTTCATCTTATCCAACAGCCCTCTCCCCTTCCGCTGGTCACTAATCTCCATCGCAGCAGTGCCACACATGACCGCCAACGTCAACCCTTGCGCATACACACGGGCCTGGACGATCTTCTGGCCTTTGGTCAGGGTCGGATTCCGGCTCACCATCGCCCACGAGGCAATCATGCTAGCCGCCCACGATATCGTCATGATCTTGTATTTCTCCTTGCGGATGAACGCCCACATGCGGTCCGAGGCAGACATGGAGGACAGCTCTTCCTGGCGGAGACGAGCTTCCCGCTCGCCGAGGAAGGCATGTTCGCTGTGTGTGGAGGCTTCGAAGGAGCGGGAGCTGTGGTCTGCGGCGATGATGCCGAGGAATGTGCCAGAGGAGGTGACGAGGAAGGCTTTCATGGGCAGGGTGAGGTTTTTGATGGTTGGGATGCGTTTTGATGCGGCTAGTAGAGCAGCTGCGCCGCCTACTACGCCGGCTGTGGTGCCGAGTGCACCTCCACGGAGGACGGCCCTGGAGGATGAATATGGTCAGTTTATGTATATTTTTTTTTTTTTTTTTTTGTCTATTTGGATATTTTTAAAATTTTTGGAATATATCTTCTCCTTTTTCTCTTTTTGTTTTTCTGGGTTAGAAATACATACCTGTAGTGAGCATTCTCCTCTTCCTTTGTGAGGATCTTCATGACGATATAATTGCTGGTGGTGAAGTGGTGGTCTTGGTTCGGGATACAATGATGTTGGTGTGATTGAACAGCTTCAAGCCAGTCGTGTGATTATAAAATAAACAAAAATAAAATGATGTACGTTGAGGACAAGGAAATGAAATAAAATGCAAAAATGGGTATATATATGAATCTTATAATAAAATAAAGTAAAAAAACGAAGCTAGCGGAGAAACCAGGGAGCAGGGAGTCCAAAAGGTTATATTATATAATCATGACTCTTTGGAATCAATCGGACAGCCGCAGCAGCACCAAAAGTCTGCGGCGCTCGGGGTTTGCAGAAAAAGTCCCATCCAGGCCCCGGCGTGACATGAGTTTCTGCGGGAATTCCCTACTGTGGTGAGGTACCAGATACCCTACCGACCCTAGGCCGAACTGCATTTCCGGCTTCTCCGCGGTTTTTCAGAGCCGGAGACAACTCGGCGAGTACGGGGAGCGGTGGCGCTTTGCGCGACGACCTGACAGGCGAAAAAAAAAAAACAAGAATTCGGGTTGACACCAGGGCTAAATGAAACTGCGCTAGTTAGCTACGGAGGAGTTACTGCTGGCATTATGACAAATACCACGAATCATCACTGTTAGAAATTCTCTTGATTGGGCCCCGCAGCCATTTACAACAAAATCATTTGGAACTCCCAGCTGTTGGTTCTGTTTTGTTTCAACAAGATAGAAATAATAAAATGGAAAAAAAATAAAAAATATTTGTTCGCCAAAAACATCTCCCTGCAACGCCGCCTGACTTCTATGGAATTGAAATTGTTAGGTTCAATTTATACCAGGGAAAGAAAAAAAAAAAAAAAAAATTGAAAATTACGTACTCCGTAAAAGAATTATAAAAAGAAGAAAAACAAAATCAAAAAAAAGAAACTCGCTTGAAAGATAAACCAGTATGTTTCGCGAGTAGTTTTAACATGAGCAAGAACGACGAAGCAGTAAAAGGAGAAAAAACGAAGAGTGATCATGTTGGTCCTCCCATCCATCTACTCCATGGCGCCTAAAACTCGCTGGGTGACATGGCGGGTGGAAAGGGGTTGATTAATTCATTCGCCTTTTCATTTTACCTCTTTGACGCCTTCATCGCAGCTGCTTGTCGGGCTTTCATCCGTCTAAACCGATCCTCACCACTTGCACCCAAGGGACGCGCAAATTTGCTCTCCTGCACCATTGTTGAGCGCGGGACGATGGTATAGGAGGTGTGTCCGGATTCGGCACGCGCGCGGTTGGCAAGACGCGGGGGTAGAAGCTCTCGTGCACGAGCCTCTGCAGCTGTGGCCTGGGCTGATACACCCTGGTTGCGAGCGGCAAGTTGACTATTTGGGGTTTTAAATGTCAGCTCGGGCAGCAAAAAGACACAGGGTGGTCTGGACAGTTTTTTATCGTCCAAAATACGACAGGCGAGGGAGGAAGCGACGTGAAATAGAAATTAATTAAACCAAAAAGCAAACGTACCTAGGATCAAAATCGGCCTCCTCGTAGACTCTCTTCGAATAATCATCGCTGCGCTGTAAGATAGGACGAGTCCATTCTGCGAGAAGACGTTCCGCTTGACGTTTAATTCCAATCTCAGGTCGCTTGCTTTTGGTGTAAAATACGATGACTTTGCCAATTCCACTGGCGATGAGCGTCTCTTTGTTGATAGGGAGTCTACCCAGCGCTGCAAGGAGATCGCGCTGGATATTATATGCTGGCAAGGAACCGTCGTCTAATGGCTCAAGGAAAAATTTGACGGCTTCCAGGAGATTGATTTCTGGGTCAACAAGGCTGTTGATAAACTGGTTGCGATTTAGGAGTGAAACAACTTCCGGGAGCATCTTCAATTTGTGCATCGCTGGCCGATTCTCCTTCCGAGCTATACTGTCCAGTCTCGCAGCGTCCGTCATACGTCTTCGAACATCTTCGATTTCCGCATCTGCCAGGTCGGCAAGATCCTGCAAGGCAAAATATAATTAGCATCTTCATTTCGAGATCTTCTAGTTCCCGTCGAAAGTAGTGGTTGCGCATACAATACCATCTGCCTTGCGCAAGCGGCGTTTCGTGGGCTTCTTAAGTTGCTCATCCATCATACGATCAAGTGCCCGTCGACGACCTGTAACAAAAATTCCCCTTCCGTGAGTACTAAATCCGTAAACCGTAGATATAGCCAAGAGAACAACATACGCGTAGCAGGATCCAATTCCTCTTCATTAACCTCCTCCACAACCTTTTTACTACTCCGTTTCTCACCGCCATCTGTCCTCTTCCTCGCCCGTTTCCCCTCAATCTTCTCTCCACCACTAAACCCATCATCACTATCTTGCTTCCGTCGACTCTTTCTCTCCCTCCGCCCTTCTTTATTCTTCTTCCTCTTCCGCGCTTCCTCCTCCTCCTCATTACGGGCGCGCTTATGCCTTCCAATGAGCTTTAGATTCTCTTCGTCTATGGCGATAGCCGGACGTTCTTCAATGGAAACATTGGCTGCATCAAAGTCTTCGAACTGAGCGTCATCAACGTCGGAAAGGAGGGATTCGTCGTCTGAAAGGTCCACGTCTGCGATGTTATTGTTGTTGTCTTGCGGGCTCTCATCCTCCTTGTCCACGAGGGGGGAGTCAGCGGCGGCAGCTGGCTCGGGTGAGGCAGACATGGCTGTCAGCTCCCTCAAAAGAAGGCCCTACAGTAAACTTTGGTGGTGGCTAGATTTATGTTGAAAGGTAGGCGCGTCAAGTTATGCTTCAAGGGAGATTTTCGTCCGGGGTCAGGAAAGATTGCTAGAAACCGATAGGGCTGGACCAGAGAAAGGGCGGATAAGAAAAGGCTGGGCCAAAAGAATAACAGGAGGGAAAAGTGAGAAGACGAGTTACAATAGACACTGCGGATGCAAAGGGAAGTGATGGGCGATAGTTGAAGGCAAAGGTGAATATCTGATCTGTCCTAGTGGCGGGTTTGCAGTTGTTCAGCGCAGGAGCTTCTGGGCGAGTGGCCCGTGCGGCGGCTGGGTCTTGAAAATAAAAAAATAATCCCGACATCAAGGCTCCATACGTGCATAAATATCGCTGCAAAACCTCCTGTATCTTAAAGCACTCTTCATATTCAAGCTTACTGCTCTTTCATTTTTATTACATAGCTCTTCTCGAGGCTCCCTGCCACCCTCACTACCACAAAAAAATATGTTTGCTCCAGGTCAGTGCATCCGATAGCTAAAGCGCTTCTTATTCATCTCCCTACATGCCATAAAATTTGCCAATTACCCACCATTAACCCCGTTATTAACGTATGACGCTATATACCAGGCCCACCACAGCTGTCTGAGGCCGAGATCAAGGTCTGTTTGCTACCCTCCTCCCTCATTGGCCTTTTCAAATCCCACTCGATGTTTACGCACGGAATAGACAAGAGATAAAACTGGGAGTTGAGCTGCTGGAGGATATGATTAACTGACACATGAGCTCCTACGAATATAGGCTGGAGAGAAGGAGGCATGTCAAACCGTGAAGACGGTCATTGCAAGCAGCGTTGTCCTTTATCTCTGTACGTTGAATCATCTTCAGACCTCCCCCCCAAGGACAGCTAAAAAATTCCAGTCTAACGTTTGCCTTTGCTTGCCTTAGCGCCCTTCGCGATCGAGTTCGTCAAGAAGCTTTTCTAGGCTATATGCGGAGTGTATATACCTCTTCCATTTTTTCCTCTTTTTCGGAACTATAAAACACGATTTGGGGGGTTATACTCCGTACATATTTGCATTTTCAATATGAAATCAATCAGAGACCACAACGACAAGAATACCCTTGATCGAAGTGAATTCGAATGACGTTGATGGGCCTTTTTGTTCTTCAATTTCCAAATCACGGATGCGGGGAGTTTTACTTATATCTTCCTCTTTCTTTTGGTGTTTTTTTTGGTTATATTAGACTCATGCAATCCGTACCGTACCTCTGCTCTCTATTGTACAATAGTTTTCTAGCAATCGGGAAGAAATGGGCTCCAAAATGAAAATAATGGATCAATACATATCATGACTTGCTCTTTCTCTCCCGTGAGGATGGTGATAATCACTACCAATATTTCTGCTACGTTACGTCATTTGATATGTACCTCTGACCTTGAAAAGAGAATAGGCAATGGGAGAAATTAATGTTCCGCGCAGTGCGACGGTAATATTGAACAAACGAAAAATAAAACTAAACCAACTAGAACCTATAATCACAGGAAGCACTGCTCATGTTGAGGGCCCATGTATCGCTTCAAAATCCTTCTGTGCAGCGACAAGTTCCTGGTTCAGATGTTGGATCTGTGAGGCATAATTGTCCAGAATCTAGGCCACCAATTAGCAAAAACAGAAAAGAAAAAAACTCCAAAATATCTATTAGCAAACATTTTAGGTGGGGGAGCATACCTTCTTGGCTGTTTTAAGAGCAGTTTCATCCAAGCCGTTGTCGACCTCTTGGGCAGCATCCTGACCAGTTCTTTCCATTTCCAGTTGCAGACGCTTCGACCTTTCCCGGATTGCCAGCATTCTGGCCCAGATCTCCTCCGTGCGGCCATTGAGGGATGGATCGAACACAGAGCGTTCCAGCTGGTGAAGCTTCTTTTGTAGCTCCTCCTCAGTCTCATCCATGGCGTATCCACGGTTCCTCAATATTTGCGTTTTCGCCGCAAGAGCAAGGCATCTCTGGCTGAGGACTACATGTTTCCGTCGGCAAGCAGTAATCTTTACGGAGATTTTCAAGTCATGTCGCGATAGGAGCTCCGTGAGAGCATTATTAATCTCATGCAGGCGACTTTGCATCATCGCTAGAAAATCTCGCTGTCGCTGGGCCCGTTTTCCAAGATCCCAAAATCCTTGCACGAGTACTGGAACATAACCCGGACCAGGTCTTTTCCGCAGTGCATCTTCCCATTTTGTTTCATCATCATTCGGCCCGGGTTGGAAGAAGGGCGCATTGTCTTCGCCTACATTGTTGTATAGGTGAGCGCGAAACGGGGAGTTTCGACTAGTGGGCTGCCACTTATCCGTAACAATACTCATTTGCATTGGTGCAGTACGGTGAACTGTGAGAAAAACGTCAGATATGATCGTGTAATATTTTTAGTGAAGTTAGGAATACTTACCCCCAGTCATCCCTTGTCCCGGCGTCCATAACGTTGGGCCGGATTGGTGAGATTGTCCGAACTGTGGTCGCGGTTGTTGCTGTCCAGCGCCGAGCGTGGCTCCAGAAGGTTGTTGGGGTTGCTGAGAACTCGCTCCGAGCCCAGCGAAGAGGCTACTGCCCTGCTGAACCTGTGGCTGCTGCTGCTGCTGGGCACTCTGACCAAATCCTGAGAAGATACCACTGCCCTGTGGCTGCTGTTGCTGAGGTTGTTGTTGCTGAGGTTGCTGTTGTTGGGTTATTGAACTCCCAAATATTCCACCGCTCGTTTGCTGAGGTTGTTGCGTAGTAGAAGTAGATCCAAATCCAGCGAACAAATTCCCCCCCCCTTGCTGCGGTTGCGTTTGAGTATTAGAGCCAAGTCCGGAGAATAGCCCACCAGGTTTTGGTTGGTTTTGTTGGTTTTGTTGCTGCGTACTGCCAAACAGCCCCCCTGATTGCTGCTGGGGCTGTTGCTGTTGCTGCTGAGTGCTTGTTCCAAAAAGACTCCCAGTTTGCTGTTGGGGTTGCTGCTGCTGCTGGCCTAGGGAGCCAAACGGGTTTCCCTGGGGCTTCGGTTGCTGACTTGTCTGTTGCGCTCCGAATAGATTTCCGGATTGATTTGTTGACCCAAACAGCCCCGTTGGTTGGGGCTGCTGAGCGACTTGCTGTCCAAATACTGACATAATGGCTCAATGCAAAACAAAGCACAAAAGCAATTGCTCAGCTATTTGAAACCCCCACCAGGGTTGAGGGAGAGGGAGGAGAGAAAATTTCAAAAATGTCGTCGCATCGGGCTTCTCAAACTGTTGGCATCATATGGTGGCCTCATGTAATTATATACCAGCAAGACACAGAGTGCCAACACGAGGAGGAGAAATAATCGCGCTCAATACCAGCTCTCTAAGCCCTGCTGTCGCCAGAAGAGAGCCAATTTCGTTCTGGAGTGTTGGATGCAAGCTTGTTGATTGTTTTTCTCTTGTAAACTGTGGTTGAGCCGCGCCACGTGACATTTGTGCCTGAACACGCTAACCCCAATACGTGCATAATGACAGCTAGGCGCACCAGCCAATCAGAAACGCGGTACGTCGTACGGAGTAGACGCGTCGCGAAAAAGGCAAGCCTCAACGACTGAAAGCCTCTGAGCTAAACACCTCCGAGATACTCAATGAGTATCAACTGTCAGAGGCTTGTTTATTAGCGAACATGGCTCCCATCGGCAAATCAGAAAAGCTAAAAAGGAAACAAAATCGAGCCGAGGAACGCGCGAAACAATGGCTCACAAGGGGTGGGATTTTCCGTGAGGACTCGGACGACGAGCTCGGATATGAGGACCATCCATGGGAATGGATATATGAAGATGATCAAACTTCCACTAAAGGTTCAGCATTAAATGAATCTGACGATGAGATTGATTGTGTGACTCCCACAAAACGAAAGGCTTCACAGCGAGCACGGAGAAATGCTCCCCCAAGGAAAATCATCGGGGCAAAGATGGGCTCGTTTGAATGCAGGCTGGGACAACCAGTGTTATTAAAGTCTCCAGAGCCTGGAAAGGACTGGGCAGGTATTATCTGCGAGTTTGTGGAAGAAAAGGACGATGACGAAGACGAGGATGGTACCGCGGATTTGGTAAAAAGCGCCAATATCATGTGGTTTGCATCGCCGGACGAATTTTTGGGAACCAAAAACAAGAAGCGCGAAGATGCTCTGCATAATGAACAATACATAACCATGGATTTTAATGTCAACCCCTTGACGTCGATAGATGGAAAAGCGACTGTCCTATCCAAGGCTGCCTTCGAGCAGCGGTACCCGAAAGGCCTTCCCCCCAAAGGGAAAGCAGCATTGGCAGAGTACAACAAATGTATCATTTGCCGAAGAGGCGTCAATCAACTTCAAGGGAAATATACCGAGGAATTCGTGTGGGAAGATATCTTCGACGGGACGGAACAAGGCTTGTTTGAGCTCATCGATTTCATCAAAGCCGGACTGAAGCGATCTCGAAAGCGAAAAGCGGTAGACGACGAGGTTAGTTACCAGTTGCCTTCTTTTTATGTTTGAACTGAGACTCATGGAATTTGACCAAAGTATGCGGATGTCAAGAAACACGGCAGCGCGCCAACCACTCCAAAAAAGAGGCAGAAAACCTCTTCAGTGGCAGCCACACCACAATCTCGACAACGCCAAAAAGTTCTCACCACCCCAACACATAGAAGGTAAACTGTCCACCTACCCTTATTCAAAATATTGCATATTTATCTGGCATGCTAACAATATTTACAGGATTGTGGTCAAAAAGCCCGTAGAATTTACTCCTTTAGGAACGCGGATTCTTTCTCCCTCTCACTTTACATCGTCACCGTACCGACAGGCTCGCAACCTTTTGCATGTTTCAAGCGTGCCAGCTTCCCTTCCTTGTCGAGACAGTGAATTTAACACGGTCTACGATTGTTTGCGTGTCGCTATCACTGATGGCTCTGGAACGTGCATTTATATATCCGGACCGCCAGGCACTGGAAAAACCGCCACTGTCCGAGAAGTTATAGCTCAGCTAAATGCCTCTGTGCTTGCAGAGGAGTTAGACGACTTTGTTTTTGTCGAAATTAATGGCATGAAAGTTACTGATCCGCATCAGTCCTACTCATTGCTCTGGGAAGCACTGAAAGGTGACCGAGTGTCACCCTCTCATGCACTCGATCTTCTGGAAAGGGAGTTTTCTCACCCCTCGCCCCGTCGAGTGCCGTGCGTTGTTTTGATGGACGAATTAGATCAGCTTGTGACGAAGAACCAATCAGTTATGTACAATTTCTTCAATTGGCCTGCGTTACGATACTCCCATTTGATTGTGCTGGCTGTGGCCAACACGATGGATCTGCCCGAACGGACCCTAAGCAACAAGATATCAAGTCGTTTAGGTTTGACGCGAATCACATTTTCCGGGTACAAACACCAAGAGTTAATGGAAATCATCGGTTCCCGCCTTAGTAACGTGCCTGGAAACATCGTTGACCCTGACGCTGTTCAATTCGCAAGCCGTAAGGTCGCAGCAGTTAGCGGAGACGCACGACGTGCCCTTGACATATGCCGCAGAGCAGTGGAAATAGCAGAACAAGTCAGTCAAAGAGCAGCAAAGACAAAACTGAAATACGCGCTTTCACTTTCTCATGGAAATGGCATAGACATGGACGACATGGACGCTAACTCACTCCCTCCAACACCAAGCAAAAGCGTATCACGTCGAAACCGCATCACAGGACCATCCAACAACAAGCTTCTTCCCATCTCGGAAACAGATTCTGACCCTCTTCCACGCGTCACCATTGCAACCATCAAACAAGCCATTCAAGAAGCCACCTCCACCCCTCTCCAACAGTCCCTACGATGTCTCCCATTAACCGGAAAGGTGTTCCTCGCCGGCCTTCTAGCCCGAATTCGTCGGACAGGCATCACTGAATCCACATTCGGCGACATCCTCGATGAAGCAAGGCGGATCGCGGATGCAGCTGTCGCAGTCGCAGGTGCCGCCAGCAACAATTTGAAAGAGTATTTACTGCATAAAGGAAACGATCTACGCGGATTCCGCATCTGCGCGATGCGTTTTGCTGCGGTGGAGCTGATGAATTCTGGTATTCTGGCGCTGGAAGGAGAGCTCAGTGCTAGGGGTGGCAGTTCTGGGATGGGACACGCGTTAGGGGGTGGGGATAGGAGTGGGAAGGTGAGGTTGAGGATTGCAAGTGAAGACGTGAGGGCTGCTTTTCGGGAGGATGAGGAGGCGAAGATGCTAGGGTTGGGCTTTGAGTAGTATGTTAAGTTCATTGTACGGCTTTGGTCTGGAGGATGCCGGGATGTTAATGATTAGGGTGTATGTTGTTCAGCGATATGTAGCTCTTATAGACTAGGTTGGGCGTAGAACGTGTAGACCGAAAGGTGGTAAGGAGTATTCTTGGGTAATTAATCAGGTAAATAAAGACTTCCATGTTAACCTACACGTTACTCTCGATATCAAATAAATCCACGAGGAAAGTAATTTTATATTCCTCTGAACCTGTACCTATATCCCTTTAGACGCCATCGAAAGTTGTGCGCAACGCCAAACAAATGCATACATAGGAAGGTATTGTAGTATAAGTGACAAAAACATTTCGAAACAGGAAAACCATATCCCAAGACAAGACAAATTCCCAAATTAGTATTTCTGCCTCCCCAACGTCGGCTTCCAATCCAACGGATGTGTCTCTTCCGTGGCCTCGTCATCCGGTTTCCAAATCTTAATAGTCTTATCCGCCTCTCCACAAAGCAGCCGGAGGCCCGTTCGGTCAAAAGTAGCAGCCATAATACCAGCTTCCGCATCCAACGAGCCAGGTTGTGCGGTCGTATCCAGAGACTGGAATCGATGGCCAGTCTTCCAATCCCAGAAGGACATAGAGCCATTATCCCCGCCAGAAAATAGCACGTTATCTTCGTTAACTGCAAGATTGTTGATGATGGCATTATGGCCCTCGAAATTCTGCATGAAGGCGCCTTCAGGGCATTTCCACTGTTTAATGCTTCCAGCGCTAGCGCTAGCGAACGTGAATTCCTTCGGATGGACACCTAGGGCGCGGACGCCTTTCTTATGATGGGTTAGGACGCCCATGGTTTTGCCAGCCGCAAGATCCCATAATCGTACGGTCGAGTCCAGGGAAGCGGTGATCACTTGTGGGTCGGCTTCCTGACATTTCAGGTCTGAGACTGTTGTTCTATGCCCAGAAAGCACGTGGACATTGCTTCGCGTTCGCATGTCCCAGACTCTAGCGGCAGCGTCTCGTCCTCCTGTTACAAGAACGTCTAGAGTTGGATGTAAATCGAGGGTGTAGACTCCGCTTAGATGGCCATGGTAGTGACGGATGACTTTGTTCGTTTCGAGATCCCAGCATTTGACCATCTTATCCTCACCGCAGGAAAACAAGTATGGATGCCGTGGAGAGACAGCCAAACCTCTCACAGTAGAAATGTGGCCAGTAAGGGTCAGTCGAAGGCTACCAGTTGCTAGATCCCAGATTTTAATCGTACGATCTCCTGCACCACTTGCAAACCATTGATTATCAGGCTCCACCGCCAAACTGCGGACCCAACCTAAGTGTCCTGATATTACCCGCATAAGTTTCCAGGGTGCATGCCATTCCGGTTTTGGTTGTTGAGATACCATTGGCCGCCGTACAAGACTTGTAGGCATATTATCTCCATTGGATTGTTGTGTACCAGCAACTGGAGAAGATTTCACAAGGGCAGTAGAGGAACCAGATCCGGTCCCTGTCTCGGAAGTACCAGCAGCCCCAATCTTTGTCTTTGAACGTTTCGTTCTACCCGCCACAGCCTTCGCCTGCTTCTCTGCAAGGGAAGGGGGTAGCGTTTGTACGTCATCGTACTCTGTTTTTCGTCGATATGACACGCCAATCGAATCGGCTGGTTTTGTCGTGAATCCCGATGGTAAAAGGTAATCGGAGCCGAAAAGATCGCGGGTTCGCTTTGAGGAATTTCGCACCACTTGATCCGGCGGGGTAGGGGATGGAGTAACCTCCATAGCTTTCGACGGCGCTTCAGAACGCGGTTATGCCTGTGATCTTTGGTGGAATATTTGTATGATTGCTAATTGTCGATGATGTTTGTCGCGCCTTTGTGTCCGCAAAACCAATGCTGAATTTCAGCGAATCCACAAACACTAGCACATAAGGACAATACGTAGACGCGAGGGCAAATGTAGAGTGGTAATATGTTGCCAGGAGATACGGTGTCGTGTTGGTATGTTCGTTGATCGACGTCGCCCTTTTCTTCCCGATTTAAATATTTTGGGACGAAGCTGGTCTGAGCTTGGGCCACATTCTGACTAACCAGCGCCAAGCCTCCCGGCTCGTTCCCGCTCCTCCCCGCGACAAATCAAGCAAACATTCTTGAGACATGATATATCTTTTGCATGTTCTCTAAATCACGATGGATCCCGATTATAAAACCAAGTATGCCATTCATGAGGCTGCCCGAGAAGGACAAAGTATGCCAGCTCTATCTTCTCCCAGGTTACTAAGTCTTAATATACTGATTCGTGATAGCGTCCGTGGTGGAATCTCTACTAAATGTGAGCTTCAAATTATTTGCCCCACCCTCCACCCAGGTGGAATCCATTTGTTTCTAAATTATCCTGGTGCTCATTCAATGAAGGTTTATATAACT
Source organism: Emergomyces pasteurianus Ep9510 (assembly GCA_001883825.1). Classification (NCBI taxonomy): domain Eukaryota; kingdom Fungi; phylum Ascomycota; class Eurotiomycetes; order Onygenales; family Ajellomycetaceae; genus Emergomyces; species Emergomyces pasteurianus. Next base: position 19,929 of record LGRN01000193.1, on the reverse strand, counting down.
AATGTTGTTTCCTGTCCTATCCAGGCAAATCCCAAATTGGCATTTTTAAAAGACCCCGATGACCGCCTTCCAATCCACTGGGCAGTGGCATACAATCGATTTCCAATAGTAGATCTCCTAGTCGCAAATCCAAAATTCGATCCGGATGAAGTGGTCTGTCACCCTACTCAATTTCCAGATCTTCTTTTTAAAATGTTGTGATGCAATGGAGGCTGACTGAAAATTCAATGACAGGACGCATCGGGATGGACACCCCTCATGATCGCCGCAAGCTTGAAAGACGGCGAAGGAGACCCGATAATTCAACTCTTGCTACGGAAAGATGCAGATGTCAACATCAAAAGTGTTAGCGGTCAGGTTAGTTCTAGCTTTACTGTATCCTTTCCATATATATAGGGTTCTTAACAACTAACTCGATCCCTCGGACAACCGAATTAATCGAATCCAGAACGCTCTCCACTTTGCAACCTCGAAAGTTAACGTGTCCACTGTCCGCTTACTACTAACGCACAATTGTAGCGCAAGAGTAAAGGACAACCGTGGCCAACTGGCTCTGCACCGCGCAGCGGCTGTGGGATCCGTTCCTATCATCAATATGCTTCTTCAGGAGGGTAAGAGCCCATTAAACGCAACGGATGTCGACGGATCGACCGCACTACATCATGCTATCTCTGAGGGGAATGGAGAAGCTGCCCTTGTGCTACTGCGAGCCGGTGCGGAGGTAGATAAACGAGATAAAAATGATAAGTTGGCAATTGAGTTGGCTCCCGATGCAAAGGTATGTTTTTGCTACTAATCTGCGTCCATTCAAACCGGCGGCATGCTGATTATAAACTTTTTTTTTTTGTTTCGTTTTTATTCCTCCAGGTGCGGAAGTATATATTTGAATCTGCAGAACGGGAAGGTATAGAGCTGTCTTAAAACTGCTCATGTATGATAGAATGTTACGACCTTGGCTTCAATAACGACGCTCCTGATGCTACGATGTATGTATGCATTTAATGTATGATAAAAAATTTCACGTTTGGAATGAAATAAATATAATCATACCCACTTCTACTCAACTGCAAAATAACGAAGAAAGAAGCCGATTGTGCTGTGAATAAATACACCCTTCTATCTACATATACATTGAGACATAAAAAGAAAAAGAGGCCTACCAGCTTCGCACCCCTACCCACCACGCCTTCCTTCTATTTTCAGAGGCCTATAAAAACATTTAAGATATTATGCCCACTTCACTTCATCGTACTATCCACCAACTCCCGATAAATCTTCTTCAAATCCGCTATATCTGCTTTCAACTCCTCTACCAATTCACTTTTCTCTCCCAGCATCTCCAACGTAGTCTGATATCGCTGATCGAGCTGCTCAACTGTCGTTTCAAGCTCTTGTATCCGCTGGTCCCCTTTCCGTTTCTCCTCCACCTCACGCATCAGCTCTACAACTTCCTGCCTCGCCTCGTCGCGTTGTGCGGTTAGACGGGCAAGTTCATCCTTGGATGCGGCCCGTTCGCTTTCCAGACGGCGGATGGTGGTACTCATGCGCTCAACGAGTTGAACAGAGGGACCCGCTGCGACGGTGGAGACGGAGATGATATCATTTACGCCACGGGAATGATGGGCCTGGGTCCCATGGGCGGATAGCGTGGCGGGGCTTCCCATGCCATTGAAATAGTCTTCGGAATCGTAGGTTTGGTTTTGCATGAGATCGACTGGTGTGACCGATAGTTCAAGGGGGGAGGAGGAGATGGGGGGTGGTTGTTGAGTACTGGAGTTTAGGGATGAGAAGGAGCTTTGGCGGGGTGGGCTGGTTAGTTCGGAGTGATGGGCTGGGAGGATTGAGGACGATCTACGGCTCGGAGCCCGGTCAGACAAGGACCCGGTAGGATCGAGGCCGAACATTTGTTTACGGTTGAAAGTGACTGGTGATCCGGTTCGGGGTTCTTGGAGGAATGGGGATGGCGATGGTCGGGAGAGTTCTTGCCACTTCGCCCTCTCCTCTTCAACCCGCTGTGATAGTGTTAATTCGGCGGCCTCCTTTTGTTTGGCAAGGTCTTGTTTGGCATTGAGAAAGTCGTTCTCAGTTTTCGCTAGTTTCTGTGTTAGGTTTTGGATTTCTTGTTTTGATGCTTCGAGGTTCCTCTCTATCTCCTGAATGACTTCTCTGGAGTTTTCTAGTTCGCCTTCCACTCTCTTAGCTTTGAGGCTCTGTTTAAATACAAATTAGTAATTTTTTTGTTTGTTATTTCTTTCAGATATCAGAGTTGTTGAGTTATCATACCGCTTCACGCGCTTTCCTCCGCAATTCTCCCTCCCTCCGTGCGATCTCATCGCGCTCCTTTTCGACAGTAGTTAGGCGGGCGAGCAGCGACCCTTCGATTCCATGCCAATTCTCGCTGGCAATCGCGTACTGAGTTTGTAGCGTTTCAATCTGGCGCAGGAGCTTGGCATGCGCATCGCCCGTTGCACTAGACGAGGCTTCCTCCGCGCGAGACCGCAGGCTTTCCATTTTACTTTCGAGCACGGATTGCTCGCCACGAAGCTCAATTTCCAGGATTCGTGCGTGCTCCTTCTCCCTCTCGATGCCTTCTTTCAAATCTCTGATCTCCCTTCGAAGCTTTTCTTCGCTAATTTCTCGTTCTACTTTCGCACTGGAGAGGTCATCCTTAAGTTCGGCCACTTGGCGTTTTTCGATCTCTGCAGACTCCAATTGAGCTTTCCGCTCTGCTGCTTCAGCCCTGGACACAGCTTTTGCCAGCTGACTCTTCAGATCCGCTATTGTTGAGTTGGATGCGTTGCGTTCTGCGGTCATTGTTTCAAGTTGCCTTTCGACTTTGGATTTAAAATTAAGCTTTTCTGTAGCCTTACGCTCTGCGATTTCCGCACGATTCGCTCTATCCTCTGCATTTGCTAGGTCTTTCTCGATCTTCTCAAGCCTCTTCTTAGTATCAGCTTGGGACTTAGCATTTTCTGCAATATTTTGTCGTAACTTTTTGATAGTTGCCCGGTGATCCAGTTCGGTTTTTGAAAGCTTTTGGCCCTCCTCCATTAGGTTGGCAATCTGCTCATCCTTTTCAAGTAGCTTTAACTCAAGACTTCCAGCCTCTGAGGATGCTGCAGCATTTTTAGCGGACTCAGCAGCCTCCTTTGCTAGATATTTTAATTTTGACTGTAAAGCATCGATCCTTTCGACATATGCATGTAGTTCTTCTTGCCATCGGAGTTCTGACGCTTCATGGTCCGCTCTCATTTGCGCCATAGCTTTTTCATAGTCATCTGTAGAGGTTACGGTTGGCTTTGTAACTCCTATTTTAGGAACAGATGGTTCATGGGTCTCCGATTCGACATTCCTATCTCCTAAAAACCCAGCTTCTCTCTGATCAGCGTCAATATTAACGCCGTTTGGCTTCTCGCCTGTATCCAAATGGAGATCTTTTGAAGTTCGCGGCGATGGATGGATCTCTTGGCTTGATCGAGGTACAGAGGACGCTATGGAGGCACTATCATCTCTTATAGCACCAGTATCTCCCCCCGTAGTAACGCTATCAAGGCTTGCCCGATAATCGAGACCCGGAAGTGGGCTAGTGGTTCGCGAGGGGCCCTCTATGGAAGATGCAGGGCTCCCTAGGGCGCCTTCTCGTTTAGCCATTGCTCGCGCGAGGCGCTCTTGAAGACGTTCGTTCGTTTTTGCAGTAGATGAGCTCCTAGAGGGTGCTTCGGAATGAGTTAGATAAACTGCCTGAAACGCGGAAACAGCACGCAGGACAAGTATCGCGTACCAGGCGAGACGGATTTCGAAAACGACATTCCAGCCTGTAGTGATGGCTGTTCAGATTGTTTGCTACTTTTATCAAAATCCTTAGCCACATCTTCCTCCTCCTGGTCAGCTAGTATCGTGTCCAGTCTCGATTCGACTCCCGCAATTGCCTGCTGGAGGAAACCACCCCATTTTGACTGCTTCGTGGGCTGAGGGTTTGTCGACATGATGTATTGCTCCACGGACCGTCGTCACAGCTAACTCCCAGGCGCGCGTCTGTCCCGTAGCACTGTCATTGAGAGGGGTGTGTTAAAAGGCCAGTCTGGCGTGTGCTCTGCGGAATGGTGTTAACTAAATCCTTAACCAAGGCAGCAGGCCACCTGTGGCATGCACCAATCACTGATCAGCCAGCCAGCAAACAGAGACGTAAGCTTGCAGGGTATCAGAACATTCCAAAAAAAAAAAAAAAACCCCCGGTACGAAGTACGGAGTATTGGTATAGTTTAATGCAAACGAAGAACAATAGCGTCCGGCTGTCATAAAACAGGAACAAGCAAAGACAACATACCCTGCATGTCATGAGTGGAGGTGATTTGCACCATTGCGTTGAGCGGGTTGAAGTTGAAGCCAGCAGATCTCGGCGCGGTTCAGGCTTAGCGCCGCGGTTGGGGTTAGTTAGAGTTGGGTCATCCATCCCTCAATCATCATCGGTCATCAGAACAAAAACACTGTGGTTTGGAAGCTTGTATCGTCGGCATCTCCTCCATGTTGCATTGTTCCGACCTACAAGACATCGTCTGTAATTCTTAATTGTCAACGACGATGTCCTTAGATCCTCCTACCTATCTCAGTTCCCTGCAGAACAACATCCGTGCCCGGCCTATACCTTGGGAGGGCGCTGTTCGAGCTGGGAACATCACCGAGGACCAGCTCAAGCGCATCAAGGCTGTCGACAAGGTGCGCAAGGATGCACGCCAGAAAACTGTGGGGAATGATTTGAAAGCCTATACCGCTCTGCTTGTCGGGGGAAGCAGAGGGAAGAGTATCCTGGAGTCCGCATCGCGGCGGACGGATATAGTACAGTACGTCTTGGTCCTTGCGGCCGACCTGATTAATGGTATATATATATCTCTCTCCATCATTCAACGAAACCTGCACTTTTACTGATATTGATTCTAGATGTCCCTGCCCTAGCATCCGCTCTGCTTGAAGAGCTGGAACGTTACCGCCATTACCTCCCTCTGCTCCAACATTCGTCGAACCCCGAGGACCCTATACCCCTCCTCGCCTCAGCCTTCTTAACTAATCTTGTTTCATCCTCCCTGGTTTCGAATTCGAAAACCACATTACCCGACTCAGAGGCGCTCCCTCGGCTGTATTCTTACCTGGCTACCTTGACAAAGAGCCAAGATACAGGATTACAAGATATCGGTGTGCAGCAATACTCTGCATTGTTGAGAACCAAGCGATCAAGAGAAATCTTTTGGAGCCAGAGGGCTGCGACTATCGAACCATTAATGGACATTTTGCGTGCCGCTGCAGGGTCAAAGGATAATGGCTCAACCACAATAGTGGGATCCTCAAGTATTCGCAGCCTCGACTCCGGTATTGGTGGGGGAGTTGGGCTACAACTTTTATATCACGTACTTCTAGTAATTTGGCAGTTGAGCTTCGAGGGAAGCTTGGTGGGCCAGGAACTTGAATCGTACGAGACTCACCAATATTCCCCCAAGTTCAAAATAGAACGCTTCATGCCGACGGCGCTTTTTAACTAACATACCTCGTTTCTTTGCAGGGACCAAGAAATCTTAACTCTCTACACTCACCTACTCCGCCTTTCACCCAAGGAGAAGACCACGCGCCTCCTTCTGTCAACGCTCTACAATATCCTCTCCTCCAACCGCGCAAGCCTGCTACCGGTAGCCGTCTTCCTCCGCCTACCCTCCCTCCTAAGCAACCTCAGCGGCCGCCACCTCTCCGATCCAGATTTACTCGACGATCTTAAGGCCCTGACCGACATGCTAGAAGACTATACGAAAACCCAAACAACCTTCGACCAGTACGCTGCAGAGGTGCAGACGGGCCATCTCCGCTGGTCCCCACCGCACCGCAACGTGACCTTCTGGCGAGACAACGCACGCCGCATCCTGGACGAAGACCGCGGGCAGATCCCCAAAAAGCTGGCGGAGATTTTATCGAAGGATTGGGAATCGGATAAGCAGGTCCTGGCGATTGCGTGTAATGATGTAGGCTGTCTGGTGAAGGAGGTGCCGGAGCGACGGCAGCAGTTGGAGAAGCTGGGGCTTAAGGCGAGAGTTATGGAGTTGATGGCTGATCCGGATGAGACGGTTCGGTGGGAGAGTCTGAGGGCGGTGGGCGAGTGGTTGAGATATACATTTGAAGGATAGAATGCGCTCCTCTTTTTTTATTAGTATTATTATTCCATATTACGTTTTGCCTTCCCTCCTCATAAGGGTCTATTGTTTATTTATTCCCCTTTCCTCTTTTTTATTTTATTTTATTTTTTTTAATTAAACTTCGAATCTATTAGAAGCAAGTCCACCGTGGAGCGTGGAAGGATAATAGGATCGTTTGCCGGTAACTTCATTGGCCTCTTTTTTCATTTTCTCTTTTATTATTCCCCATTTTACAAGGGTGTATGTTGCCAATGAGTGCTCGTCGTTTGGATTATTTTTTTGTAGACGGTCACATTGTTCTATTCGTTTCGTAGTTATAAATATAATTCTCCATTTAACGCAAGGGTTTGCATATGTTCCCGCGTCACACAACGCATCATACCATGAGCGTCGAGGGAAGTGGCCCATTTTGTATCCTAATTTTGGAAGAAATGGATATTTAAATAAATTAAATAAATAAACAAATAAGAATACCCCGTAGCCGACGAGATTGCCGCAACCCTACTCCCCCCCCCCCATTTTTGCCTTTGATACTTATTATCGTTTATATGAGGGAAAAAATGCGGATTTAAAACGATAAACCCCCGAAATATACAGGTGTTTTACGGAGTATTATTATTATTATTATTATTATTATTATTATTATTATTATTATGCACATGCAAAAAAGATCGGGCCATTTTTCACGGCCATTCGGGTTCTTGGGGTTTCCTTGGATGGATGGATCTGCAAAGGATATACTCCACATCTTGGGGCCGCTCAAGAGGCGAATTCCATGTGGAGGGATTTGCTGGCAGGCGGGTATTTATGGTCGAAGTTGGAATTTCGGGAATGAGGAGATATTTACTTGTTAATGTGAATAAGAAGGAAAAGAAGAAGAGGTAGATACTCCAGGACAGATATTCTTCAAAGCAAAAATGCCCAAAGCACCCTGACTGGCTAACTGGTTAGAGGAATAGTTAACTAGGCACTATGCAACTGTGGGCGCCACGGCTTCCTATTACGGACTAGCGCCCCCTACACACACATATATACCTACCAGATAGCTAGTACACCATTGCAACCACTCAGACGTCCAACAGTTTCCACTTAGCTACGGAGTAGTTTTGGTGGTGATTATGCATTCATTCCATTAAATACCAGCCATAATAATAATTAAGTGGGCAGAAAAAATACGCTTAAGTAGCATCGCGAGGGATGGGCTGCGTGCTTGGAGCGCTTTTCCAACAATAGAACGTATAGCGCTCTCTGTATCTTCAGAACAAACCCACCAGAAGACACTCAACAGATTATATTATGCCCACACACGACAATGGGACGGATACCTTTCCTGGGTCGGTTTTGGAAGCCCAAATCTTCCATAATTCCTGAAACTTTTCGATCGGCTCGGCGTCTTCACTCCCTGGCAAGCCAAGGGAAACAGAGGATCAGTAACAAGCAGATCTTTGAGTACACATCAGGTCGCTGGCTAGTCAATGAGAAGAGACAGCTTGCAAAACGCTATATTGAGTTTAATGTCGACAATCTATGCAATTTAGCCGCCTCAATATTCAACAATTCATCGCGATGTGTCGAGATCACAAAAATGGAGGGGAATTTTAACAAAGCCCTTCTCCTCACCATGGACGATGGAAACAAAGTCATTGCTAAAATTCCGTGCCCGAACACGGGGCCTCCCTTTCTAACAACAGCATCCGAAGTTGCTACTTTAAAATTCCGTAAGTTTAAGCTTCTCTAATCGGCTTTGGTCCTCGTAGAAATCTCTATTAATGCTATGCTCTCAGTCCGGTCTCGCACAACAGTACGTGTGCCTGAAGTGCTTGCGTGGTCAGCTACAACAGCAAACCCAGTTGGTGCAGAGTACATTATCATGGAGTATCTCGATGGTATTCCCTTGTCCGACAAATGGGAGTCCATGAATGTAATAGACCGCTTTAAAGTCATCGATCAGGTTGTGGATATGGAAGTTGAGCTTCAAAGACTCAAGTTTCCTGCATATGGAAGTCTATTTCTGAGGGAATCTGTTGCTAATGTTCATGGTTATGTTGAACTGTCGCCTGAGCTTGATCCCGAGCAGCTGTATTGTGTTGGCCCTTCGTGCAGCCGAGAATTATGGCTCAACAGGCAGATTAGCAGCTTTCAGACCCCAATTGAACGTGGCCCATGTTAGTATATCACCTCTAGATTGGTTTTGCCTCTGCTAACATATTTTCTGGTGACAGGGACGTCCCTTGCCAAACTGGCATCCTCTATTATCCAAGAAGAAACAGCAAACCACCAGCAACACGCGAGGACAACTTGCCATGGTCTTAAGGCCGACAATGACCAGTTGACGGATGAACATATTGATCTTTTACACAAAGCTTCAACAGTGTTTCCCATTCTTCCCACGCATCCACTCATCTCAAAGTCGTCTTCTCCTACACTATGGCATACCGATCTACATCTAGGGAATATATTCCTTTCCAAAAATGACCCTACCAGTATTGAGGGAATAATTGATTGGCAGTCTCTACAAATTGCACCATTGTTTCTACAAGCTTGTCTGCCAGCTTTTTTAGAGCCACCAAAAAACTACATACTTGGAACAACAGTTCCGAACCTCCCGGAGAATTTTGATTTATTAAATGATAGTGAGAAGGAAATAGCCATCAGAAGTGAGGATTTAGCCTCAAGAACGAAATATTACGAGATGAAAACACTGGTGGAGAACAGAGAAGTGTATGATGCACTTCTTCTTGACCGCAGGCTCTGGAGGCTGTTCACCAGTTGTCAAGTAAATTTGCAGAGTGGCTTATTCCCTCTGCGTAATAGTTTAACTGGCCTTTCGCAAAACTGGAGCACACTGGGATTCTCAGGAACATGCCCATTTTCTTTTACTGCACAAGAACTGGAAAAGCATGAGAAAGAGGGGATGGACTATAGGAATACACAACAAATATGGGACATTGCAAAACAACACCTTTGACGGATGATGAAGGTTGGGTCCCACACGAGAGGTGGGATGCCACAATCAGGCAGAACCAGCATTTGTTCAACATGTTTATGGAATCGATGAGTGAAGAACTCCCCCCTGAAATTGCTGCTAAGAAGTGGCCATTTAACGAGACAGTTTCGGTCCAACCAACAAACAAAGTTCCCGTCATACTAAGTTGAGATCGGTTGTAAAACTCATATATAACATTCATATGTAAGTGAGCAATATGGTGCATTTTCGTATATACAAGCCATAATACAGTACAACTGCCCAGACACCTACAATTTCCCCCTTCATGAAGCTATTCCTTCAGGTATTGTTTTAATGCAGCCCAATATCATTTATGCATAAAGTCTTCGGAAATGCGGGTGTTAATAGCTAGCAACGCGCTGGCGCCCCGAGAACTTGTTAGGGGGTGGCGGCTGAGGGATACTTCATCTTACTACATACTCCGGTAGTGTCAATATTTCTGGCATACATCATTTGACTTTGGTTAGAAAAAATTTTCTAGCCGTCAAGCATCTGCGGTTCTGGTGTTTCTTGGATCCATTGACCTGAAGATGGTAGATATATCAGCTACATGAAGCTGGGGAAGATTGAGCATGTGTTGCTCATGGGCTGGGGAGGGGAGGAAACAAGCAGAAACTACTCGAACAAATCAAGCGATCCGGAAAGGAGATATGGGTCTAGAGGCACAGCATCAAGATCTTCGGTATGACATTATCTTATGAAATGCTTGAATTAAGGCGGGCTCTAATAATTGACTTCCCCTGTTCAAAGCTGATCTATGGACAGGTGGGAAAAGAGAAGTCGTTAAAACGTACCGAGTACTCCGTATACAATATGAACTCATTTGTCGAATGCGAAGAAAGCGCGTGTTAGGTAGCAAAACAGCTTCACTTGCTTATTTTTTTATAGATCAATTCGAGTTAGCGTTTAAAATTACTTCTCTAAAGCTATGATCGCATGAATAAATTAAGAGAAGAAAGTTTAGCCGATAGATATGAGGCCATGTTGCTCCCCTCGGTAGGTACAGATGTACTGGCCATGAATTGTATCAGGATCCTGGGATCCTGGAATCCTGGCCGGCAGCCTGATTCTGACCGCCAAAGAGTAACGCAACTTCCGGCGCACTGTTTATTATTATCCTTGTATTCTTCATGCATGGCATACAACAGGGTTTATGCTTCTATCCATCATGGTTTAACACCTTACTCTGTGTACTCCGTACTGGTGGCAACAGCTCGTTCAGTGCTGAGTCTTTGCTGCGTGTTCTCCATATGTACTCCGTAGATCTAGAACTCCACATTTTTGTTGCAGCAGACCCCTGGTTAGAGCGGGTTTTCTAACCTATCTCTGGCCAGTGATCGCCGCATTTTAAACTCCGACGCTAAGTTTCTTGCTCTAACTGCGTTATGTACTCCATACCGCGTGCTCTGTGTACCCCTTAAAAGCCCCACAGGTCCAACAGGGACCCCCTGACTAGTAGGCAAACTCCCACCCAAGGCTTGTCTAGCTTGGCCTTCCTTTTGCTGTAACGTTGTGCGCTAGCCGTTACAAAAAACTTCCCAACCGACCAGTGACCATCGACCATCCCCTGGTTTGCTCAGAAAGCATGCTCTACCCGCCATCAGAGCTGGCCAATGGTGTTGTGGAGACTTACTTGTAAGCTGCTTAGACGACAAAACCTCCTGGCCAGCAGAGCATTCGCTCTTACGGACACAACTTTTCCTTTTTTCCCCCCTGCTACAAACAAGGCCTGGTGCTTGAAAATAATACATAAAAATACAGATAATAATAATAACAATAATAATAGTAATAAAAGAGCCCGGGACTTTTCTTTTGTGGCTGGTGCTCCATGCTGGACTCATCCAGGGCCATCCATTCCTTAAAATCTCCGTTGAGTTGACTCCCGCCCCGATATCCCGCTACGGACAGCAACGCAGTACTCAGTACATCGTCCCCGGGGTGATTGTCGCCAATAGAACCCTCCCCTCCCCATCCCGTTCCATGTCGCTTCTGCTTTTGGATTCAGAGGGCCGCTGTCAATCCCTCCCTGACTGGTCAATCTTCCGCAAATAAACAGATTGAACTATGTCTGTCCGCCTGCCTCCACTGGGCGCTTCCACCATTCACAATCATGCAAGCGCCCCATCGTCGACGCCCTCTTCGACTCATTCGGCTCTGCTCCAACAACGCAAGAGAGCCCTTCCTCCGCGCCCCCCTTCTCAGTCTCTCCCTCTCGAGATCGGTCCCGAGAACGGACAATCCCTTGTTGACGTTTCTTCTCCTGTTCGCAGGAAGCCTCTCCCCGCCTCTGCCTCCTCCCCCTTGGATGTGAAGCTTCGTCCTGCCATTAATAGTAATAATAACCTCACCGGTCGTCTGCCAGCATCGTCATCACCGTTTTGCCAGGCAGTGTCTCCTGACCTCGTGATTAGGGATCTCGATCGGTATGTTGAATGGTTTTTCTTTCATTTTATTAATAAACCTTATATTTCCTGGATATCTCGCTGTAGAGTCCCTCCTCTCCAAACCTATTGGCTTCGTTCTAGCAACATTATTTTAAATTCATATAGTTAACTTTTATTGTCTTTCCCCCTCAACGTATAGGTTCCCTCACGGCCAACCCCTTTCCTTCTCCTCTCCAAAAGCAATCGACCAACAACGAGACGACTATTTCTCATCCGCGAATGGAAGAAAGCTGGAGCAATCCGTTCATTCCCGCCTGGTCAGCGAACCCCTAATTCCTCTTGGATCTCCCACTTCTTCCCAGGATTCCAACAAAGCCACGGATCATAAACGATCTGTCACTATGGCTCTACATCCTCAGACGAACAAACCTCCGCCGCTGCGAGTAGATTCAGTGAAAACGATGACTAGTCCACACGAATATAAGAACCAGCCAAAGACGCCGGGAAATAAAATCACTTCGTTTTTCGGCTGGAAGTCGTCGTCCTCTCCGGGGGCGGAATCGAGTAGTACCGAGATCTCTGATTCAGGCCAGTCCCCCCTCCCTTCCCCTAATAATGGCTCAGTCCATCAAGCTTCCTACTCGTCACGTTACCCTTCTCTCGACTCGTATGGTGCACCTGTTCCCAGAATGCCTGATCGATCAATGTCCGGCGCAGAGCAGGACATGAGAGCCAAATTGAAGGAGATGGAATGTGAACTACGAGAAATCAGTTCTGAACTGGCTGGCTCTATCAAACGCGAAATGGAGCTGGAAGATTTGGTTGAGAGATTACAACTGGAAGCTACTGTTGGGCCCGAACCAAACCGTCGGACCAGCGATTACTTCTCCGACTCGGGAACGAGCTCTGTAAAATATCCACTCAGTGACGCTGGCGGCAGCAGAGCGGAAGAAGTTGAGAGGATAAAGCGAACTCTGGACCAAGAACGTGCCCAGCTCAAGATTGATTTATCTCAAAAATGGCAAGAGGAGCGGTCTCGCCGGGTCGCCTTTGAATCTCATGTGCGGATACTAGAAGGACAGGTAGAGCAGGTATGACATAACTTGATAACTTTCCTCATCAGCAAATTCTCTAGCTAGCCGTGCCTCTTTGTTTTGATGGAACTGACAGCCCCCTGATTTTCAGCTACGCCGTGAGAAAGTGGATGCTTCCAACATCAGCGCAAAAACAAAAGAATTGGAGACCACATTGGAAGATACTCGACGGCGTTTGACGGAAGAAAGACAACTAAAAGACAATTTCGAGGACCTGTTGACGGCTATGAGAGTCGAACTCGAGCAACTTCGAAATGAGCGGGACCAACTTCGCGATGAAACCGTTCCACAACTTCAAGCTAAGCTGCAGCATGACTTACAAGGATTACGTAACGAGAATAATACGTTCAGTCAGGCGAGAAAGATACAGTTAGAGATGCAGCAGCAACAAGCTCGCATAAACTCGATTGCCGAAGAGGACGGAATGTTCATGGGGAGAGGTAGCCTATCAAGGTCAAATTCGCTCGCTCGTGGACCAGCGAAAGCAAACGGTTTGGGCCATTCGGGATCGGCCTCAAGGCCGGGTTCGCGTCCTGCCTCTATTATTGGTAAGGAACGTGAATTTAAGGAATCATTGGTGGATCGAATGAAAGATGTAGAAATGCAACGTGATGCCCTCCATCAAACTGTCAAGAGCCTCCTCGAACGTCAGAAAATGCAAGATCGGGAAAACGAGAAACGGATCCGGATTCTAGAATTGGAGCTCGATCGTGCGCGGCAATCAGGTTCTCCACGAAGACTGGGCTATGAACGGGATGTAATAAATTTACGGGAGGAAATTAATCTTCTCAGACGCCGGGCTGACGAGGCATTGGAGCAAAAGTGGCAGTGTGAAAAGGGATTGGCCGGTTTGAAAATGGACTTGGACCGTGCTGAGCAGGAGACAGGGTCCCTCCGTGCACTCCTGCAGGAACATGATATCCTTGCCCCTACCGCAGCTAAAAATGACTTGGCCGATTTCAACGCATCCAGCTCCTCGCTTGAAGATGCCTTTACGCAACTGCAGGCTGACAGTGCGTATGTACAAGACCCCAACAATTCTCTTGGGCTGCAAGTTCGCCAGCAATTAGCAACGAACAATGCATTGAAACATCGCCTGTCAGAGGCAATTGACAAGGGAGAACGCGAACAAAACAACTCGGCCACCAGAATCAGCGAAATGCAAACCCGCCTCAAGTTCCTCGAAGACGCTCTGATGGTCGCGCAGCAAAACTCCGAAGAAGAAGTCGCCAAGCACGAGCAGGAAATCGAGACGTTGAAAGAAAACCACAACACCCAGCTCATGCGCGCGAAGAATGGCATCAGGAGCCCCGCCATGCTCTCCCCGCCGATGCCTAATTCTCCCTTCTTCTCTGGGCCCCGGTCTCCCCGACTTGGCCGAACGACAAGTGGAGAGGGGATCTCTCTCAACCAAGCCACTAAAATGGAAGCCGTCGAAGCTCGCGTCCAGGAGCTTGAGAAGGCCCTGCGCGAGGCTGACCGAGAGATGGAAACTGTTGTTGGTCGCATGAATATGGCTCAGATTGAAGTTGCTGAGTTGCAAGCTGATAGGTATGTATTTTCTATGCTCTCCCTCGCCACCAAGCACACCCGGCCAATAGCACATTTTTTTCCTAATCGAATACTAAATTTTTCTTTTCCCCTTTCTCCCTCTAAACAGAGACGAAGCATTCCGCGAAACCCGCAGACTCCAGGCACAAATCCTAGCCGAACGTGAAAAATATCACAGAGCGGATCTTGTCAATGAATAAATAAAATATAACACGCGGAAAACAGTTTCCCTCCCAGTCCCCTCCCCCTCTAGCCAAGCAAACATGAAAAACAACAAGAAATCGCCTGCCCTTTTCAACGACACATCGACACATCGACAAATCTTTCCCTGAATAGCGTCCTCAAACTTATTACTCTTTTAACTCTTTTAGATCTCTACGCGATGATTTTCCCGCCACTCACGATTGGTATATATAACTATATATATACACGTATACGGAGTACACAAATTAATAATCACATCACCCCTGAACGTCGCGGCGCCACCTAGCTTCTAGAAGCTGGGGCAGACAAAAATTTATACATATTACATACACGCATGCATGCATGTACGCACAAACACACAAACACACACATATATATACGCTATACGCAGTAAAGGTGTTATTGGTTCTTTTGAGTTTTGCCTTTTTCCCTTTTCCTGGTCGACATAATGGAAATCCTCACGGCCCGTCGTTTTTGCTCTTCTTTTATATTTTGCTCCCTCTCTCTCTTTTTTTTAACCGCGTCTGGCCCTTGTATTCTTTCTTGCTTGTTTACTTGCTTGCATCAGCCCAGGCGTCAACTCCTTTTTTTTCAACCTTTTTTTTTTCAATTCGTCGTTTGGCGCGAAATATCTATTGTGTTTCTGTTTTCTGTCTTCAGCGAAAATACCACATTCACGCAATGCATATCCTTTACATTTCCCCGCCCTTCTTTTTTTTCTTTTCTCTCTCTCTTAAGGGATAAAGTCTGTAACAAAAGACGTTGGTTGTTTTGACAATTTTTTTTTTAAAGCTTTGAAGTAGCATTAACCCTCCTTTTTTACACCTTCTGTTGATATAACGATTTTTAATTCCCTCAATATCCATGGGGTGTGTTCTTTTTTTTGACGGACTACTAATTCGCTTCTGTTCTGCTTCTTCTTTTTTTTTTCAAGAACGTGCATATATACATCATATGCCTGAGGCAGGTTTTTGTTTCGTTTATTTCCACCTCCTCTACTCCGTAGATTTTTTCTGTTCCATGTTGATTGAGCCTTACCATGTCAAAATCAAAGTTACTTGGTTGGTTGGTTGTACAGTACTTTTATCAACTTTTCTTTTCTTTTTCTTTTCTTTTCTTTTTTTCCCCCTCTCTTTCACTCTTTCAGTTTCTTCCTTCTGGCGTACTTTTGTTGTCATTCTTTTCTGTCTTCCTTTTTAATATTCGTTCTTCCCCCCGCCGGTTGCTTTTGTTTTTCTCCTTTTCCTATTGTATATCACCTATCACCTGTCTTCGTCTCTGGGTTTGTATGAATACGGCTGAAGGGGATTTTCTTTCTTTCTTTCTTTCTTTCTTTCTATTTTGTTTTTTTGGTCAGGTCAAGTGTGTTAATTTGCATACTTTTGTTTGTAAGTTGTTGTGTTAAGCCACTTTTCACGTGTAATTTCAAGAAGATTTTTAAATGTAGCAACACAGTTCTCTCTCAGTCTAATTTTTTTTTTTTTTTAAATTTTTTTTTTTAAATTTTTTTTTTTGTAAGACAAAAAATTGGCCCCAACCCAGCAGTTGTACAAAAATTGCTCTTGCTGAAATCAGCTGTATGTGATGCATGGTTCATTTTTTGATTCGATGTCTACTCTCTCGTTTCTTCCACCGCCCCCGAGGGAGATCTCATTGTAATATCCTCCATACTCCATAAGGGGGAGTGAGGGGGCATGAAAAAAAAAAGAAAGAAAGAAAGAAAAGAAAAGAAAAGAAAAGGGAATGCGAATGAAGCTGCAGAAAAAAAAAAAAAAAAACAAAAATAAAAGCTCCAACCCCTGATATCTATATGTGTGCGTACTGAGCGCTAGTCCGTAATAGGAAGCCATGGCTCCCACATAATGCAGGTCCATCAAGCCACGCCTTGGCGCCCCTTCTGTGAACTTTAACTTAACTACTTCGTATGGACGGAGTAACAGTCAATGAGAACCATATGCGCAACGCGTAAGGGGCAGATTTTTTTCCGCGCTCTTCTTTTCCTACATACTATTGTAACGTGCGGGATAAAACGGAGTTCAAAATTTGTGAGGGTTGGGCAAGTTCCTGCCCAGTTTTGTAAAGAGCATTATGAAAAAAAAAAGTGCGTTACTGGGAGTTGAAACAATACTTTGATGGATTGGATATCTGAGTAGTAGTAACTACGGAATAGGTAGTTTTAAATAGGCAAACCGAGTGTAGTATTACTGTCTACACACACCGGATACTTTGAGCCCTGATATGTAAGTGTTACAACCGCAGAACACAAAGCTACCTACTAAGTAGTGCTAATTTAGGTACAGTAGAGTGCAGGGAGAATCCACGTCAGACTTCATTTCCCCTTTAAAATCACACAGAAGTACCTATTTATATACAATAGGCAGTGTCATTCGGACCATTACGGCAGGTTTCAGGGCCGTTTGGACTTGATCGATCCCTGCAATTGGCTGACGTTTGCCATCTTCCCGAGGCGTTACACACTTCAAGCCAGCACTCTTTCCCACCCCATCCACATTTGCATGCATAGGCGCCAGGTTTGCACCCAAGGGTACTAGGATCGTCGACGGAGACTGTGCCCACGATGGACGCTGCCGATACAGCACCAGCTGGAGATGCATCATTCGTAGGGGCAGCCAATCCGAGTGGCGCGAGGAAAAGGGCCAGAGCCATAAATTTGTTGATCAACTGCATTGTGAAGGACTGAAACTTTGCCTGTAGTCATTATGTTAGATTTGAACACTTATGTTACACTTTTTTAGGATACAAGAGGTGCCAAACCTTGATATAACTTCAGGTATTGATGTTAATAAAGGTCGAATATTTCGATGTTTGAGGTCCTGAAAATGACTCTTGAAAATGACGGGCACAAATCTAGAAGATCGATTAGAAAACTTTGAAAGTCCGTAAAATTTTAAATCAAGAGAATACTCCTCACTTTAATATAGAGCTGGGGAAAATTCCGTTTTGTGATCTGAATTTTCGAAGATTCAGAGCATGATTGTGGAAAGAAGGCTCTCTTTTATATAGCAATATCTCAACATGCTTCGCACGTGTCTTGGTGTTGTGATTTAATGAGCTGGCTCATTTAGAAACTAAACACTTCATCCTAATATCTCGCAGTGTTACATAGTAAGCTCGACTGGCTCTGTAGTACTTTTAAACCCGAAAACTATCGGGTCAAGAGCAGCAATCTGTAAGGGATGCCAGGACCCCTCAAGAATTAAACCTGGCAAACTCATACCCTGCTAGAAGATATGGTCAGATCGGAGCATTAATCTGGGCTGCCCTTTATTTAATTTCCTTCTTATACTTTCCCCCGCGTTGCAAATGCTGGCAAAGCGATTTTTATGCGCTTGCGGTTATGATTAGTACTAGTACTCGTAAAGATAGGAATAAAATCTATACCAAGATGATTCCAAGCTCTGATTGATCAATTGAGCAGATATACTTGTAGACATCTAAAGAAAGCGATAGTATGATTTTTATGAATCGAGAGGTACGGATATAACAGAGGTTTTCATGCCGACTCTGCAAAGCCGCCGCGGGAGATCGGATTCCGGTGTGGAAAGTCGGTGTCGGCTGAACCCTGCCGGGTGAGCCGCCACCGGTTGAGCCCCTGCCGGTTGAGCCCCTGCCGGTTGAGCCCCGCCGGTTGAGCCCTGGCCGGCAGTGCCAGGGTTGTGATTCCGCGGCCCGTTCCATCAAATTAAGTATGATGATTATACTAACCTCGCCCCACCGACAAGTGGTGAGAGTTGTCAACCGTCTGTAGTAGCTGGTCAACGAAAAGTTTGAAGAGTTCAAGCTGCTAGAATCGTTCTCAAGGGTCACATTCTTCTGTTGCACCAAGTGATTTGCCTCGGATCACATAGCATGAGATTGCACCCTTCTTCCCTGTTTTCTTTCGTTTTTTTTGGGTTTCTTCAATTATTATCTTAAAGTATTAGCTGACTAGTATGAAAGAAATTTGTAAGATTAAATTGGAATGAAGAAAACTCTGAGGGCAGAATGAGCATACAGTTGAATGTGGTTACTAGAAAGCTGATGTCGACGGAGGGTGTGTAGGTCTTGCAAAGATTTTGAACGTCCAAACGGAATCAGAATAAGCTTAAATTAACAGGAGGAAGATGGAGCTCCTCTCCAGAGGCGACTAAACCCCAGCTTCGTTGTAGCTAGCTAAGCTTACCTCCCTTACTTCGCTTTGGAAGAGAAAATGAGGGGATAATGATATATCCTCAACGGTTTTGAGGATTCCAGCTCTTGCAATTACTTTCCGAACGCTCAGCTTTGAAATTCTAGGCTGATATAACTCGGAATACGACTACAAGAATCCTCTTGGCTGAACTTGTGAAAGGTTGGAACTTATTCCTAATTTCCTATCCTAGAACGGGCGTTTCTGAGGTAGTTGATGTTGGTAAAAAACTATGCACGAAGCTCATTACCCCCATGATAGATAAGGTAGCTCAATGACCGTTTCTCCTACTCATGTTACTCTCCTCTAAACATCTTTTCTAGTTGAAAAGCAATCAGGTAAGATTTTATCTCACTGCATTGCCTTCAAAGCTTGCTATTGCCTTGTGTGTGTTGACAATAAATTTTCCAGATATCTATTCTTCTAAACGTTAAATATAAAGCAATTGCGATTCTACAAAGATACTTATTATCGGAAATAATGATCCGTTATATTGCCATATAAGCTATTCTCCTTGATTACTTCAAGATCTATCTATCTAATAGCTATACGAAATATATATATGATTTTCTCGCATTGTGCGAGCCAAGGAACTAATAATAAGCGAAATTGCATGGTAATGGGCGAATATGCATGATTGGCCGATTTTAGTCCGCATGCTACAGATCATCCATCTTGACAAGTTCCAACATACCCTCTTCAGTGAATGAAATGATTAAAAATCAAAAAGAGTGTAAATGAAGCTGGATTCGCAGCTTATTAGCAATATAAAACCTGTTAAAGATTAAAGAAAATGAGTGCTTTTATATGCAACACATAACATAAGAAAATAAATGAGTGTATGTGGCTATTTCGCTATAACGTCCGTCGCATTCATCAGGCTGATTAACTTAATAAAATCTTCATGTTTTTAACATGGCAATGCTTTTGTGAATCCGTCCACTGACATATTGCTCGTAGGAACTCAATTGATCATAATCTCTTCTTTTTGCACTCGTTCTCACAGTCAATTGTCATAGATATTTACATGGCGGAGTTTTATAGTGATGGATGGATCTTCCTTCGTAAGAATTCCAACGGTTTGGCTATTATCACATAGAATGCGAATCTTGTGATCTGGATTGAAATTAATGTGTTTGAAGAACCGATTCCATCATATAGACTTCTTTCTTACATAAGATATGACTATGAGCTCAGCTTCTGTGATAGATGTTGTTATTACAGTCTGTCTTTTTGACTTCTAATTCACGGCTTCTTTGTATAACTTGAAGATATAGTCCTGCGTTGAGTGTAGATCAGGATTATCTGCAAAGAATGCATCATT
>LGRN01000192.1:0-47131 GCA_001883825.1 Emergomyces pasteurianus Ep9510 | reverse complement strand
AAAAAAAAAAAAAAAAAAAGAAACGATGTACCGCTTCTCTCTCCCTTCTGATGCAGGTGCAAAAAGCGCTCGCCGCCGCACCGTGAAATTCGTGTTGTCTTGCTCCAGGCTCGTCATGATGACCCATCTCGGATAGGCTGGAGAAATAAGACTGGAGAGTACCAAGCTGGAGAAACACGAGACTCCCAACCATTCTATCTCGTCGCCGCCCTGGAACACGAATACCGAATCTCTTAAAGCAGTTAGGTTCAAAGCTAGCAGGATCCTTTACCCTTTGGCATATCGGTGCCCTGATAAAACCTGCTCCTGACAGGCCGCGTAGCGAGTTTCTTTCCTGGATGATGCGAATTTCATGATTGTGGGCAGTAGTCAGGATTCAAAACCAAGCCAGAACCATAACAATAGTAGAAGCCCTCCGCTCAAGGCCGCAAAAGTCAGTACACCCTTTTTCAGATACCACCCCGTTTTGACAGTTTTAATTATCAAAATTGGCTCAGGTTACTTAGTTCGGTTCCTTTCTTCCCCCTTCACCCCCGCCATTTCACTCGTTCGCATCTGTTACTACATCAGTGGTAAAACACTTGGACGGCTCTACGGGAGAGGGCGTAAAAGTGGCTTCTGGAAAAAGAGATCCCGGGGCTTTAGCGCATATGGGAGAGAGCCCTGGCAGTCTGGGGTGCATGATATCCATCCGTACAGTATTTTTCGCAAATGAGCGTTATGACTCTCGATAGCAAAGTCGGTACACCGCGGCCCACAGTCCAAGCTCTCAGTAAAGCCGGGAGACTTGATCCAGCACAACTGAATCCTGAGCACTGCGGGGGAAGTGGTGCCATGTAACATAACATGTTTGATGTCCATGTACCCTGGGGCATGGAGATATCAAGAACAGAGAGATACGAGGGAGTAACTGTTCTCCAGATATTTTGACTCCTTTAGGTTAGGATGTGTTTTTTTTGGGGCATTGCCGACCCACCCCCTGAGAGTGCCTCGGACCGACAGAATTCAGGGTCTGATGTTTTTTATTGCGCTCCCCTTGGCACACTTTGGTGCTCAACCAGTTCACACGATACGGAGTAATGTGGAAGCAATATGATTCTCCGGGGGATGAGGTAGTGAGCCGGAATACGATGCAAGATAGATATCACACTATGCAAAGATTATATAGTATGAAATAACATAAGTATAAAAAGTTGCTGAGAAATCAACTAGCAAGTGCATCATCTTCCAAGACTTTCTTGTCACAAAATACCCGCTTGCTGGGGTTACAAATGGAAATTTGTTACTCCGTATTACATCCTCCCTCTTATGCTCGGCAGGTAATTAGGGCTCTTTTCTTTTTCTGCTATATACAGAGTAGACTGATCGGAATATCATGTTTTGTTCCCTTCCCGGACCGTGGACGTTGCAATCTCATGTGGAGAAGCAATATATCAAGGGTGGCACGTCCAAGAGCAACCGTCGTGCAGCAAACCACCAGTTTTAGTGGACTTGTTTTGGTTATCCATTTCTGACTAGCCGCTGGCTAGTTGCCTGGGTCATTTTCAACCGATTCAAGAGCTTGAAGTCCGTAGCTTGAAGGATGTGAAGCGCAATTGGCTTGGTTTGTCCTCCCTTCGGTATGGGTTGGGCTGATACGAATGGCACTCGTAGCAACCTGAACCGTCAGGCGTTTTCAATTGAAACGAGAGCCACCCGTCATGGTCAACCGCAAGAAAAAAGATAAGAATGACGTTTGGCAGAGAACGCACTGTAGTAAATAAATAACCAGGGATCAAATAAGATTACGGAGAACTGCGTAACTATAGTGATGAGTGGTCCCAGCTATACGATGCTCTGACAGAATGACCGAGGCTCTATTCCGTAGATTATGTCGCGTGCAAGAGAACTTTCGACTCTCTCTCTGCGTCATTTCGGCGAGTCGGCTTTGCGCACTGCGTTATCAGCCATTGATAGGCTGGCAGTCGGTAGAATGCCGATCTCCAAACTCGGTGGGCCTTTTGTTCGCTGCCATCGCCCATTTTTTGCGACGACGTTTGTTCAGTAGGTAACTCCTTGGTTAAAGCTCAGATTCAAAGTTTTGAAGTCGTCATTTGTGTCGGCGGGTCCCATATTATTTAGTGGGGAGCCTTCTCTTCAAGCGCACTTAGCCGATACGCTTTTGTAATTGCGCCAGCAACATTTCCCCTGACTTAAGCAGGCTTCTCCACACAGCCTAAAAGCCACGAGCAAAATCAAAATACTGGACTATATTCCGAGGGCGAAAATACCTGGCATAATTCTGCGACGGGATTCCTGTTCAGGGTCTGCTTCTAATACTCTAAATCAGAGCTTAAAACCCCTAGCTTCGGCCCAACCTGGGATGATCGAAAGTTAAATAATGCACGGAGTATCTACGCAGGAACCAACCCCATAAAATATTCCGAGACCAGGGAACAGGGCGAACAAAAGGGGAACGAACAAACTTGCTCGGCTTTGGGCTTTTGTGGCTTTTGTGGCGTCTGCTCGTGCCGGCGATCACCAAGCACCAAGCACCAAGCACCAAGCACCAAGCACCAAGCACCAAGGTTGCACGCACACTGGACAGGGCCAGTTGTAACGGTAGCAGTGTACCTGTACCACAGGAACCAGCACGCCGCCGTTTCTTGACCTCCACAGTGCTGGGCTTGTTCATGTCTTCCAACATACTTTGCACACTACGGAGTGCATCCAGTACATGCTTCATGCCCCATATTATTCCCCAGACTCATCAAGATGTCAGGGTGATGGTTATGGATAGTAGTACTATGTAGTACTATGTAGGTGTTTTTTTTGCTAACCCCACCAGCTATGACGATAGGCGATTTAATAATAAAAGGAAACAAAAAAACTAATAATACTGTTAATATATAAACCGCGTCCCGGACCGCGCTGGGGTTATCCTAACCTTCTTCACCTTCTAACCTTTTACAAGGCTGCAAGAAGCAAGATCAACATGGTCTTCTCATATCGCTCTGCAAGCCTTCGGGCTTTTGTTCTCACCCTCCTCGCTCTCGGTCCAGTTGATGCGGCTCCTGACCGATATCCCAGTCACCCCAAACTCCCCAAGGTCTGGCCTCCTCCACAAGAGATCTCGCCGGCTGGCCGGGATGTCTCACTCCACGGTCCTGTCACCATCGTGACTGGCGATGCCAAAGACAAGACCACCCTTGACGTGGTCAAGCAGGTTGTTATCTCCGCGGGCGGTAAACCCTCGGTCGTCGACTCGATCGATACTTGCTCGAAAACAAAGGTCACACATATCTTCATTGGCACTGAGAAGGAAAACCCTGCTGCCGCCACCGTCGCCAAGATCCTAGCTGAAAAATCTGCAGCTGGCCTTGACGCCGAAGGCTACGTCCTTGCAGCGGGCTATCGTGGAAAGCAGCCTACCATCGTTCTCAACGGTGTAGACAAGCGCGGTACTTTTTATGCGGCCCAGACCCTTCGCCAGCTTGTCGACCGGTCCCGTGTCCCGGGCGTCAAGGTACGCGACTGGCCGCTCATGTCCATCCGCGGCTCAATCGAGGGATTCTATGGCATACCGTGGTCCCATCAGTCTCGTCTCGATCACTACGAGTTTTACGGCCAACATAAAATCAATACCTATATCTACACTCCCAAGGATGACCTGAAGCTCCGTTTTGAGTGGCGTGATCTTTACACCGGTGAGGCCCTTGAGCAGCTCAAGGAGCTCATCAGTGTTGCCAATGCCAACCATGTCGACTTCACCTATGCCCTTTCACCCGGTGCGTCCGTTTGCTACTCCTCCGATGAGGACTTCAACAAAACCGTCACCAAGTTCAACCAGATTCGCGACCTCGGTGTCCACAGCTTCTACCTTGCCCTTGACGACATCCCTCTCGAATTCCACTGCGATGAGGACAAGCAGAGGTGGAAAGACGAGGGCAATTGGCACTGGTTGGCGGAAGCCCAGACTTTCTACCTGAACCGCATTCAGACGGAGTACATCGAGCCCCTTGGCCTCCTCGACCTCGAGACCGTCCCGACCAACTACGCCGGCAGCCAGCCCGACCCTTACAAGGAGAAATTTGGCAGCACTCTGAACAAGAAGATCCGCGTCCAGTGGACCGGTGAAGGTGTCTTCAGCGACGAGATCACGGTTGAGAGCGTCCAGCGTGCGCTCACCACCTATGTAACCGATAATATGTTCATCTGGGACAACTTCCCCGTCAACGACGGCAAGCGTGATCGCCTATTCCTTAACCCCCTCACCGGCCGTGCCACCGATCTGTACAAGTACCTTGTTGGCTTTACCTCGAACCCAATGATCGAGCCTTACGCCTCGCTGCCCGCGCTTTCCAACTACGCTGACTACATGTGGAACGCGCCCGCCTACGACCCCGATGAATCGATGGCCGCGGTATTACAGGAGTTGGCAGGCAGCAACAAACACGTCCAAGAGGCCCTTGTCGCTTTCTCCGATCTGAACCAGAACTGGCCATACCGCACCCCGGAGGTCCACTCTCCTGCGCTCGACAAGGACATCGAGGCCTTCTGGGCCGGTCGGTCTGCCCGCGGAAAGGGACATGATGGCTCCAAGGCCCTCCGAAAGCGCCTCCAGCTCCTCACCAAGCTCCCTGAAACCCTGTCTCGCATGGCCATGAAGACCTTCGCCGATGAAGTGAAGCCCTGGACAACCGTCGCGAGCCAGTGGGCCCACGCCTGCGAGCACCTGATCGACATGCTTGACGCCCACGACAAGGGCCAGGAGAAGAAGGCCGAGCGGGAGCTGAAGGCCGCGCTGGAGTGGGTTGAGAAAACCAAGGAGAAGACCGTTGACGACCGCAACGGAAAGGGCGAGGACCTCCCCAAGTCCATCGTCCCTCACGTCGCTGAGCAGGCGTTCACTGGATTCCTCGGTAATGCCACCGCTATTTACAAGGGGGAGTAGGAGATGAAATATTGATATATGCTGCTACATAGTCCTACTACCCATGTTCTAGCTTTGCAATCCTTTTATCAACTAGCCATTTTCTTTCTTTTGATTACTTGCTTTTTTTTTTTTTTTTGTATTATCTTTCACTCTCTGTCTTCCTAGCTACTTTTTCTATACGCTAGATAGACTACCTTTTTCATATTTATATAATTATACATTACTATAGCTTTCTCATGGTTTCAAATCGCCAATATCCCTTCTCCACCTTTTTTTTTTTTTTTTTTTTTCGCTTGGTAATTTCAATTACAACATCTTAATTAGTTTACCCCCCAAGTTTCCCAATGGAAATCTAAAAAAAATAAAAATCCCGAAAATAAATTACAAACTAAACCACGGCATTCGTTTCCAGCTCCACCGGCCCGAGCTCGGAAATCCAGGCGGGACCCGCCAAGAATCCAAGATCGATTCAGTTTGCCTTGGCAAGAAAGCGCCGAAACGAGCCATGTCACGCTCGGCTTGCTTTTCCGTCCAGCCAGCTTTGTGGAAATTCAGACCGCGCTGAGAGATTGTTTTCTTTTTCATTTTATATTCATTATTATGTCAAATAATTAAATCGAGTAAGACACTGT
Organism: Emergomyces pasteurianus Ep9510; assembly: GCA_001883825.1. Taxonomy (NCBI): domain Eukaryota; kingdom Fungi; phylum Ascomycota; class Eurotiomycetes; order Onygenales; family Ajellomycetaceae; genus Emergomyces; species Emergomyces pasteurianus. Next base: position 41,584 of record LGRN01000192.1, on the reverse strand, counting down.
TGCATACATAGCATGCTGTAATGTCCAACTACCATATAGAAAATAACAGAAAGATGAATCTAACAGCATTGAAGATTATCAAAATCAACATAGAAAGTCCAAATATATATACTACATGTATATATTAAACATGTGCGTCATAGCAAGGAAATCATTCATCAGAAACCACCACTTCAGTTTAATCTGCCATGGCGTAGAATAAATAAGCTCATCACATACTCCGTAGACTCATAGATGACCACATAACAATATTGTTTATAACAATACTTTCAAAAGAGAATTTCAAAGCAGTTTTGACTAAAAAGGAAAATTGTCCTAAATATTTGTCGAGTCCCATCATGACAGTGATTCAAAAGCAGTCATCTACATGCTACTACATCATTACTACATGGTAAGTTCGCATTCTGCTGTGGGGCAGAATTGTGAAGAAATAATTTCCTCCTACCCCAATTAATAGCTAGTTAATAAACGATTGGAAGCTCAGGTTGTCAGAAGTTTGAAGGCGTCGGATCAAGATGTGAGTTGGCTTCGGCAGTTTATCCTTCGATCGGCGCTACTAAAAAATTGACATGGTTACCCCGGGACAAAAATCGGCCCTTTTGCTTTAGAGTTGGTTTCAAAATTGGCTATCTTTTGGCTTCATTTTCTTCATTTCTTTTAATTTTTTTTTAATTTTTTTTTTTTTTTTTTTTTTTTTTTTTTTTTTTTGGCAGTAGATCTATCATTAAGTTAACCGAAACAGAAGAAGAAAAAAATTAACAGTCATGAAGGGTGTTCCCTAATTTGAATATCAAATTCAGGTGTCAGATCACATTCTGTTCACTGGGTAGTACTTAGGAAGCAAAAGTTAAACCGCAGAAACAGAAAAGTGCATCCTGCAACAGGGGTAAACCCAAGCAATCACATCACATTCTCAATTACTTGTCGTGTCCCCTCGTTCAACGCAGACCGCGCCATCATAACCTGAGGGCTTTGCTCTGTCCCTAAAACCTTAATCACCTGGTCCGTAGTTCGTTGGGCTCTTCGCAAAATCGAGGAAAGCCTCGCATATGAATGTTTGGAGGTAGGGCCGCCCCGTATGACCCTCAAAGGAGGTCATTTTTGTTATGTCAAATGCGTAATTGTTGATTCTTTCCCCACTCATATCCTGCGCCATGACAAGTTCTGTGATACCGACGATGTCTGCTACTTCTTCTGGGCCCATGACCTGAGCATACTTCGCTTCATTGGTCCGCATAACTTCATGCATGGCGTTCCCGCGCTCATCCAATATGTCGCTCAGAACCAGAAGCTTTACTGTCCCGGGCCGTGATAACATTCCTTGAGCTTTCCCACAACTGACGAGGGCAAGTTTAGCCGCAATATCAGGGCAGCCCATGAGCTCGATTGTCTTGAAGACACGCTGGAAGTACGAGTCCTGCTCAGCGGAAACAACATATATCTATTTGTAAAATTTATACTCCTCCACCCGCTCTAAAGCAGCAGCGATGTCTCGAAGAAGATTTCCCGATAACTGCAGTACCGAGGTTGGGTTCTCCGTGCCTCTTGAAATCAATGATCCGGGACCCTTCATTTTCTTTGTAAGTACGTTTCTCTCTCAGCAGTTTTTCGACCTTCTCAATTGTTTCCAGCCGGGCGGTCAATTCCCCAAAGTATTCATCGAAGGCTATGTTCAAGCGCGCATGGGAAGAAATGTACCGCTCAATACTGATGTCACAAAATCGCTTCCATAAACTGAGTATCCCTGGCATCCTTTGCTAGCTGCTTGCTCTGGTTTGATCAAAGTATTTATTTTCACGTAGACATCAAGTAAATGCTTCAAGGGGTCCTTTTGAAGAAGTTTCTGCCACATTATAGGCAATGTCCCCGTCACACTATACCACATGCTTCACGACCTCAGCAACGTGGCAGTGAGAAATATCAACCGGATTGCGACAATATTGGCGGTATCTCCACTCCGAGGCTCTGGAGGGGAGATTCTAGGTCTTCAATAACAAGATAGCCTCAGGACTCGCGGCTAGTGGTTGTTGATTTTGCGGGTATGGGGGAACGTATGCAATACATAAGTAAGTTACCTACTCCACATGCAATGCCAGTTAAGTCACTGTAATTGATCGTACCTGAAACAGGATGTCCAGATTCACACCGCCAGTGCTTGAAATCCGAACAGCTGTTCATTCCGGTTGGGATACTCAGAGAGTCACCACCCTTGCGAGCAGCACACATAAGGATAACGAGACCTAAAAACTTCCGTTTGAGATATCTTCTCCGTACTGTTCAATCACACTGGTAGCTAGTGCGTGTGAGGCGGATTCATCACCGACAGGACCTAGGCCAATGTGGGCTATGCGCCGGGGTCTCTTCCATAGTGAGGAAACGGAGATCAGAATTTTGTTTGGCCATCTGACCGTCTTTCGGGTCCCATGAAATATGAAATGGAGGATTGTGCTATCATTCGCACTCTGGGGTGAGTGTTTACATCATAGATAAAGGCACATGGTAAAATCTGTTACTGTGCTGGTTGGCGGGTTGGATGCGTCACAGAAAGTGGTTTGGATCGCAGAGCAGTTATGGGTTCGAACAACAATCTTGCAAATCATGAGCTGTATGTACACCCAGTCTGTATTACCGCTGTTATAAGAGAAGCATAACTCCATTACAGCCGTATTTCAAAAAGTAGAACAGTTAATTTACCAACTCAGCTCGGTGCTTGCGGGGTGTCTTTCTGCATTTCCCCCTGGCTCTTCAACTGCTTAACTTCACCCAACATATTCACCACCTCCGCTGTGGCCGCATGGTCTTTTCCAAGTACCCTCTCATGTCTCTCGCTTGCCCGATTAAACATTTTTTCCGCATCATCAAACCTCCCCATAAGGACGTATAAGCTCCCCATCCTCGACACGGTTGTAAAAATTGCCTCATCATCTTTCTCCAGCACCATTTCCTTCGCGGATAGCAAGCATTGAAAAATCCTGTCCGCCTCGTCATATCTCTTGGAATCCCTGAAGACGATCGCCATGTTATCAATCACATTCAGCGTCTCCCCGCTTCCGCCTCTTAGGGTCTTCTCTAGCCTGTCTATTGCACAACGATATAGTGTCTCAGCTTCAGCAGATTTGTCCTTCCCCAGCCGCCCCCGGCCCTGGGCTTGGTCTTGTTTTTCACACTCCTCCTCGTCCTTCTTGCCCGTTTGCTCTTGGGCCAGCTTTGACAGACAATTAGCGAGATTCATCACTGTCGCGATGGTCAAATTATCGTCTGCTCCAAGGACTTTCTCCCTCCCATCTAATACCCGACGTAAATACCCCTCTGCTTCAGCATATCTGCCTTGCCTGAGGCAAATCATGCCGACACTATACATAGCATTCAGCGTCCTTGGATCCATCAAGCCTAGAACATCCTCCCTTTCCAAACCCGCTAGCGCACGACGATACAACGGTTCCGCCTCCTGGAGATTGCCGCCTTTTTCCTTCAGCGAGCCACATATGTGCACACGGACGAGTGTGTCAGGGTGCATTTCTCCCTTGAATTTAGATGACAGAGAAGTCGTCCGACCAGCAATCTCTGCCGCTTCTTCCCATCTGCCCTGTGCTTGAAGAACGACGCAAAGGTTGTGCTGAGTTTCAATAACTTCTTCCTCGTTACGACCGAATATCTCCCGCGCGGCCTCCGCCCCCTTTAGCGCGGGACGGAGTATAGCCTCCGCGTCTTGGAAACGCGATTGTGTGTTGTACACCATCGCTAGGGTGTGCTGCGCGGTAATCAAATTGTACGAGCGGTCGACATGGAGGGGGAGCGATTGAAAGCCATTGATTGCTTTTAACAAGAGAGGTTCGGCGAGGACAAAATCGCCGCTATTTACGGCTGCGCGGCCGTCGACCAAAGCCGCGAGGTATTGCTCATCCAGGGTGGGTGTCTCTCTTTTGTCAGAGAGGCGGTTGAAAAGCTGCTTCAGGCGGCGAGGCATTTTGAATGGTAAGAATACATAGATTGTCCAAGCATGGGGAGACAGGATTGCGATTCGTGTCGGAGTTTCATCCGCAATAATTCCCTCATTGTGGTTTTGGGGTTCCGTACTCCGTATATTGGGGTGAGTTAGTAGTATTAGTATTTATGACACTCAGCCTCAAAATATGAAGCCATCGCACGCTGGCAGAAGCGTTGCAACCCCAGTTCGTATTCGGTAAATTGGGCAGGTTGATTTGTACTGTACTAGTAGTTGAGGTCGAGAGATAAATCAACCTTTCATTTCAAGCTCCCTTCAGTTAGTAGTTTCAGTCTGGTAAACGACCCTGACGAAATATTCCATGGTTCATCACATTACCCCTTCCCAACCCAACCCCGCTCTTGGAAGGTCGGAGTTTGTGGGTAATTACTAGTAGTACTCCGTACTGAGTACTGCACTATCTACAAGTCACGTGATTCAAATCTTCGCTGGGCTCCAAGCGCACCAGGGCACTCCAACGGCCACAACTTCTTGTCAAAAATTCTCAATATTTATTGGGGCGAGTTGTGGCTCCACCAAGTGAACTGCTCGGTGCTGCTGGATGTCGCTCTCTCTCCAAAAATGATTGTATACAGAGACCGCACGTCTATCGCGTATGGTTTCGAACATACCAGTATCCCCGCCCCAGCATGTTTGCGGGCGGTGCTCCGGTTCTGGAATACTCACGGCCCTCCCCCACTATCTTCAGCGGGTGAGGGCTGCGAGCACAACTTTATCTTGAGACGTTCCTAGGGCTAGTATTTCTCTTGCCAATGGGACCAACTTGTTGCGCAGTCTCCCTTGGGTGGCCCTCACAGAATTGCGGCTGCTCCCTCCAAATGCAAGGCTATACTAAGCTTGACGAAGCAACTTGACGGCATGGAACAAAGATGTGATACTTAAAATGTCAGTTTAACGCAATGGCTTTGACGCGACAGACACGGATGTGTCAATAGCGTCTGTCAAGCGGAAGGAGAGGTTAAATAAAGGAACATGCTCGGCATCAGTAGTGCTGATCTGAAAGCATTATGTGCTGTAGAAAGGCAAATTGAGACGCTGCCGTGAAGATGAAACGAGATACTACTGTGACCCCGCCATGTTTCCCGAGCCGCACAGTGATCAGCACCTTAATTGTTATCATTGACCTTGTCGGTGCCATTGTCAGTCTTTTGTATACCAAAAAACCAGAACCACGACTGGGACTGATTATCGCGTTCACCCGTTGTGCTTGACCTGAGTGTCCGTTTCACGTCAGCACTGTCAAATTTCAACACACGTGCTGTACTAGGCGCCCCTATCGATTTTTTTCTTTTCCTTCGCTGGGAAAGTAAACGCTGTCAGATAACACTTGCCTGCCGAAACTTTTGATTCCCAAAACCCGAGTCAAGATGGGCGCTTCTTGGATTGCTAGCATTCGACACACGATTCTTCGGGAATTATAAATATGACGAAAGCATTTTTTTAATAGAAACAGCGACAATCTATCTCTTGGGCAAAAAGTTGCCGGTAGTGGATATATAATGACAAAAAAAAAAAAAAAAAAGGTAAGGGAAAGGAAAAGGAAAACATACCAAAAAAAGACCAGAAACAGGAAAATATGGATATATACATACAGAACAGAACAGAACGCTAAAGTTTGGACAATGTTTGACAAACCAACCCATGCTTGAAAACTAGGAAAGGGAATCTATCATGTTCATACGCCGTATGCAAATATCAAAAACGAAGGACTCAATGTCCGGGGGATGGGATGCCAACTCCAAATCCGCAGTCCCTGCGGGGCTCAAACCCTTTAAGTCGGTTAGCCACATCACTGACATAGCTTGGGGTTCCGTATTGCACAATATCCAAGTTCAGGGGATCGGTTATGCTGCCGCTGTTGTAGCAGCGCAACATGAAAGCATATTGGCGGCGATTCTTTGTGAAGCAGGCACTTATTCCCTCAGTCTGGCCAGTGCCCAGCGCACCAGCATAGATCATATCTTTGATTTTCGATTCGGGGCATTGGCCAAATTCAGTGCCCAGACAGCTCGGGCTTCCCAAGGCTTGCATGAGGCCTGGAGTCACGCCGTCACCTGATACCGCGCGAACGTTTCCGGTGGATTCTTGCATCATCATGGTAAGGAAGACCCCTCTAAATTGATTTTCAAAAACAGCACGGAGGGAGTTGGTTAGCCCATCTTGTCCTACTGGGGCGGTTCGCAATTTTTTGCTTAACAGAATCAAATAGTTGGGGAGGGTTTTGCGACATACCTATCGACGCCTGCGGCAGCAGCAGCTGCCGCAATGTGTTGCTTTATGTAGTCCACTTCCTCCGGGCTGTCGTACGTCAACATGATTGGCTTATTAATAGCCCATAGCTCGTCGAATGAGAGCCATTCCGAGGCTGGAGGGAATTGAGTGCCCCTATAGCATGTAGGCCCAGTCGTTTGATATGAATCCCCGGGCTGACCCTGACTGCCCTCAGGTTGTTTACCGGGCTTGTCTATGGGGCCCAAAGTGACATTAAGTTTAATGGGTGTGGCAGCGGTCAAGCTGATAGTAAGGAGCTGGAGAGCGAGGATCTGGAATACTAAGAGTCAGCAATGGCATCCAAAAAGGCACAGTATGAGAGCTCTGCTGGTGTTAAATCTTACCGATTTGAAAAGCATGCTGAATATTTGTTTAATTATAATGAAATATATATATATATAATACCGAAAGAGCGAATGGGGCCCACAGTAATGAACTAGTAAATAAAGAAAAAAAAAAAAGTTACAAAAGGAAATTAGAGAGTCTTGTTGTCGTTGTTATTGTTGCTGATATTTTTCTTTCGATAGGGGGGTAATTTGGGGATGTTATATAGATGGGTCTATGGAGTGGTATTGAATGAGAGCTAAGCCCAGCTATGAAATATAGTTCACCCGTCATCCGTATAATATATCGTATTATAAATATATCAAACGGGAAATTATAGTAGCTCTCGTCTGCTGAAAGCCATGGGTTATTGGCGCCGAGCATGAACCAGGGTGAACTGGGGTCCCTTCTCAGCCTCCACGATACGGCAAAATTCGACCACTTGGCGTAGTACTGTACCTCCATTTAGAAGTGCGCGAACCCTGAATATGGCGAGTCTCTTCAAAGAAGACCAACCAACAATTGCATACTGAGGAAGGGTTATGTATGTGCCTTACAACTTTGCAGCCGTAAAAAGCCCAGATATCACCCTTGACGGAAATAAAAAATAAAAACACTTGGGCATTTTTTGCGGCGTGTATGGACTACGATGCGCTCAAGATTCTTTGGCAGAGGACCGCAGCGAGATTGGCCAGATCCACGGCATCACGATGCAGGTTCGTGTTTGTTTTTTCTCCGCCCAAAGTCCTTCGCGTGGCAGCGGTGCGGCCTCTAATTAGTGGCCAGGGGGTGAGGGAAAAAAAAAAAAGAAAAAAAAATCCAGCACCAAGGTTTCTTATTTTTAGACTGGTGGGTGCTGACAGAAGTAGGGACGTAGCTCAGCTTCCTCCCTAATTACTGAAAATGTTTATCGCTCTGCTGAAGCTATGTTGGCTTTGCGGAGTCCGCGAAATTGCGGGCACTTCCGAGCCATGCTGTACTATGTACGGAGGAACTGTTGTTCGGGAGTCAGCCCAGGGATCGTGAGAGATATTCTTGGATCCAGATGTTCTGCAAGGAAGATGTCTAAAGCGAAAATGGCCCCCTGGGGATTGCGCTACTTGGCAAGCGAGGGGATTTGGCGCTTGGGAGTGGCTTGGCTCGTTCTTTGTTCCTTGTTCAGGATGTGTGGGCTTGGGGATATTGAAGGGCAGCGTCGCAGCCAGTTGGAACGGGGGAAAACCGCCAACAAGGTACAGAGCACATCCAAAGCCAATCTGCCAGACTGCCACTACATAAATATGCAGCTAAACGGCCGCTAAGCTCGAACCCATTCCCCTGACACATTTCGCACGGCCACGGACTAACCCAGAGTCAGTTAGCAGCCTGGGCTATTTTCAGGCACAGCAAATTGCGCTTGGCCAGGGTGACAGGCATCTCTAAATCGGAACTCTGACAGTAAGACGATGTCGAAGAGCGAGGAGGGGACCCCCCTGGTATTTGACGGCCAGAGACTCAGTTTATGATATAAATATGCGGCCACATTAGCAGGTATATAAATGCATAATCTTTGATCCGAAAAATTCTAAAGGAAGAATATTTATTATATACAAACATAAACAGAAATCGAAAAAAAAAAAATTGCAGAAATAACATCAAATGTCAGATTACTCCGTACTCCGTATACTCAACAAGATTTCTTCCTCTCTCGCTTCAAAACCTGCATAGCCAACCCGTTCATTTACCGTGACCTCATGATAGCAGGTGGCACGTCCTCTGTTTGGCTCCCGTCCCCTGTCATTGTTCGATGAAGCAGGTCTGCAAGAAACGCAGTATGCAGGACATTGAATTTGCTCACGGGCATACCATGAAGCTATACGGAGTACGGAGTACAGGTTTATTGATGATCAGGAGAGATATCAGTCGGACCAGATGCTCTATTGTTTGAACTAACTACTGCGCCTACGTAAGGCAATTGATATCTGATCGACATCAGCTTACGGAGTACATCTTTCGATTGCACCTTCACCGCATTGTATTCCAAATCTCCCCTCGGATAATTTCCAACAAATACACAACTTTTAAATGGGCCTTCTCTCAGCACTATTCAGCTCGGGGAAGCATTCCAGCATGTTCCCCGGGGAATAAAGTCTTTGAACCTTGCATGAATGGATCTTTCAAGCCAAACCACAGCCAAAGCAATTCCCAAATGCACCGGAGTACTTCCAACCACTCAACCCGCCCGCATTTCACAATGAAATATCACACCCAGAATTCCGCTTGGATGAAATGGCAGTCTCATTATTATGAATTCCTGTCTTCCACAAGAACCTGCAGCGCAAGCGAGAAGGAGTGAAACTACACAATCAAACTGGTCAATGAGCGGAGTTTTGAATAAAAAGAAGCCTAGTCAATAGGATCCAGAACCCTCGTTGGTGGGGGGGTTACCATATGTGAAAAAGCTGCCCGACCTACTCAGGCTGAACAGAATGAACGTACTAACCACTCTAGAAAGATTTTGCAGGCACACGTGGGGGTTATTCAGGTATTTCCTGGGGAGGATACATTGAGCCTTTTACTCTTAGAGGCGGCAGCTTGCTAATGATCAATCAGGCTTGCGGCCTCATTTTTCATCCGCCTTCCCGTTACCGATCCTGCCTTTATGGAGGAACATGGGTCGATTAAAACACAAAAACGATTTCTCCTCCGTGGACTGGGTTGACAAAGGCTCATCATACGTTCCAAGGCACAACGGTCCAGCCGCCTGCACCTGTAGCTTTTGGTCGGAGTACAGTTATATAAGTGGTTCTACATGATAATCATCGCGGAGATCCCTCCCTTTAGAGGACCCGCATCTAGTTGGTAAATCTTGAAACAATAGGCTTCTATGGATGCAAGTTGAATAATAAAATAGCAAGCAATATTCAATCCCTGTGCTCATATCACGCCTTTCAGTAAAATACACGCTCTAAATTTGTATAACTAGTTATAAAATTCGTTCTTTCTGGATCCAAGCGCTGCAGTATTTCTTAATGCTTTGAAACGCACAATTTAGTCCGAGAGATATATACATATCTATATATATATATATATAGGGGTAGATAGATAATTCGATCAACTGACCACATTCTAACCCTTTATTTCATACAGCAAACTAGCAGATCCGATAAAATCCCCTCTCATATAGTAAAATATAAAATAAAATAAGATATAGACCCAACTGCTAGTGCCTTAATGAGTTGGGTTGATCCTCTTTTGCACACTCGGCCGCGTGGTGGGGGCCAGGTGTCAGACTTAATCCTTGAGGGCCCTGGTGCCCTTAAGGGATTGATCCTTTTGGCCCAGTGCTTTTCAACGCCAGGGAAATGGGAGGGGAGAAGGACTATATATTTTCAACATGTAGCGCCTTATCCTGTTCGTCCATTCCTATAAACGGCCAGCATATGTGTGAAAATAGAACTTTTCCCACTCAGCTTTTTTAAAAAAAATAACATTCTTGATACCTCCATGATCTCAGTTCAACTCTTGGACACTTGTATTCTAACGAAAGGTGAAATTGGGCCACCACGCTCGGTGTGATTCCGGCCTTATTTTTTTTGTTAGAGAGTCGTCAACACCACTGCGTATTATTAACCTAAAGACACTTCGCCACAAAGGGCGTCCTTTGTAGCTGAGTGGGCTACTTTGGTGATGCTATCCTCAAGGAGCTGTCTTAGGGCCTCGAATTGAACTGAAGTAAGCTGATGATAATGCAGACGGGAATGGTCTTATGTGGGTTTTCCCTGCTTCTACATAACCTTTCCATAACGGGTGCTCGCCTGGGGGAAGGGTAAGAAAGCGCCGACCCTTCAATTATCGCCAATATAAACTTTCTCCCATATGTCTGATGCTGTGCAGGTAAGCTCTCCCTTCCCTTCTCCCATCTTTTCTTTACACCATTTGCTTTGGGGTCTGCACAATACGCAAGTTTCATGGAGTACAGATTCAGGGCATGGCGATATCGAGTCACACTTCTAGCACTTCCCTGTAATGATTTCCTTAAGATCTCCACGTTGATGTTCATATTTTTGATTGAAAGAAAATCAATTGTATGGACATCAACTGGTCTTATGCGTGCGTGCTACTTTGATAGCTGTTTTTTCAAAGCGTTTTCTAAGTCATACTATCTCCATTTCTCACTCGCTCTTCTGCCTGTTCTTTCTCAACTTCTGCTCTGTCTTTTCGATGTTCATTGCTTGAGACGCTCGCCACGTTCACCAGTTATCTAAATCAGCACAGTTGAACGGTCTAAGAGCGTTCAACAAGCGAAAGCATCAGGTGCAAGAGCGATGGTGTTGAAAGTGGTGTTTCTTGTAGCAAAAGCCCTCCTTTGACGAATGCGTTCGTCAGATCAAAATACCCGCAGTATATTCTAGATCCTGTAAAGGTTGATAATAGGCAGTACTAGTACCGGCAGCAAGCGTTCTGCTCTCCTCGAGAGCGACACAGGTCGCATGCGACTAAAGTAGTACCATGATAACGGACTGCTAGTCAATTCTTCCAGGGAATATTTCTTATCCAGAGTCAGATCAGGCTCGACATTGTTTAGGAATAGACGACACGAAAACACGATTGCGGGGCGTCAGTAAATGCCCTGTGAATGTTAACAGAGTCAAAGATCCCGATGCCCTGGAAACTTGATCGATTGGAGGCAACGGAGTCAAAAAGCATGTTCATAGCAAGCGGGCCACAGGTACTGCATTGAGATATCAGACATGTCTATCCCAAGAGTAGAGGAAAACCTTGCCAGGGTGGGCAGGATGCCGAAGCTTTCAGATTGCGTTTGAGACAAATTTCTTTGCATATAAACACATGGAGGAATTTTGGAAACCCTGAGTGGCTAGCATGAATGATCATCGAGATTGTCTTGTGGTCCTCGTCAGGTTTTTGAAATAAAGGCAGTGGAAAGCTGATCAGTTTGAAGCCTGCTATTACACTGCCAAAGCCACTGTGTATCAACCAAGGAACTTTTAAATCATGAAACGAGGGCATTCTTTTTGGCCTAGCGGTTGAAAGCATCGCACTTGCCCACAGCGAAGTCAATTCATTTGACTGTTTAAATGCTAATATTAGACCATCAAAGCCGCTGTATCAACTGGGGGACCCTTAGCCTCTAAAAGGGCGTCCTCTTTTGGCCGTGTGGTTAAATCCCATAGCCAAAGACAGGAATATTGTCTGATTGTAACGAAAGAAGTTGAATTTTGTGATCACTAGTATCGCTGTCAGCCCAGGTTCATGATATATATGTATTAAAAGAACTAGGTTTCTTTCATCATCAAACGATATCATCGCCAGAGCGAGACCATTTTTGCTCAAGATAGCAATAACTATAACCTTTCTTCAGATTTCCATTTGGAATTCAGGTTGATACCATAATCCGAAGCACGGAGAGAGTCAATTCGTGGTGTCCATGCGAAGATTTACTGGGATAGGTTGCTATCATCGGCATTAAAAGCGCTGCCCCTTCTATCTGTGGGTGGCATATAGCTTTATTACGGTATTTTACGGAGCGTCTAAATTTTTCAGGCCGCTGTACCATAAACACAATCATAGCTATTCCAAGCATGAAGACGGGCTCCGCTGTCCCTGGATTTTGATAAATGAAACCATGGCGCGCTCTTCCGAGTTCAAGAATTTCAATTGATTCTCTCGTGGTCCTCCTAGGACAAGTGTGGGAGGTTTGTTCCCTACCTGCGACAAATTGGAAATCATGTGTGTAAGATCCGTACTGGGGTGACATGCGTTGTTCTGCCGCTGGAATATTAGTGGGGGCGTTTACCGTACAACACCGATTGCCGTGCGCGAAGTGCGAAAACTCCCAGTAATAAGCTCATCATATGCAGCGCCATCGATTAGAGGACCCGGTTACTATATAGACCAAAGTCAGAGAACATGACATCCTCATTGACTTCTATCTGATTCGCTCGGCGAAAGTAGGTGCCCATCTGTATGTAAAAGTGTCAATAACCGAGCCCTGAGATGCTTCCTCGGCTCACCAGACCATTCAGACTTGAAGCATTGAGCCCTGGAATAGAACCTAGTAGGTTATGTGGTAACGTTGAAGTCATAACCCCAACTATTGGCATCATTTTCGCCCACAAAACATCATTATCATGAGTGGGGGAAGCACCCAATCATTTATTGTCAGAGGCATCCATCACGGCCCGATGTTCTTACATTCTTCTGGGCCTATATAGCTCGCGGCAACGCACACATATATAGAGAATCAAGCCAATATTATACTCCCACATTTATATGATCGGGATTGGGGTCAAGCTGATAAATATTGTTCATAAGTATTAACAGGCAGCGTGGTGGTGTGTTCCTCTTGGAACCAAAACCTTCGACCTATGAAATGTGCGGGTTTGTTTAAAATGGCTAGTAATCATTCCAGCGGAATAAAGAAGTAGTAGTAGTAGTATTTGTTGGAGATGCCGAATTGTTCTGATTGAAAGTGGTGAAATTGGCAACGATGTAGTGATCATGACGAACACGGGATAGTGCAACATTGATACAATTGGGTTAACAAATGTACTTGAACCTAGCCACTATCAGCTCTGTTGGTCCAGTCTCTCAAATTCACCTTCGGAATTCTCTGCAGGACTTCCTTTCAGGTTATATCTCTTAGCAGATTTAATCTACTAAGAGCAACCTCCATTTTCGATGACTCCATGATCACGCGATATATTAAGGAATGGTTGCAGAGCAAAATCTCTGTGATTACCCCCCTAATTCCATCCGAGAGGCTGGACGGATTCAGATGAAGGATCCGATATAATTAGTCCGCGGCCAGACAAGCGCGGTGCGATAGCAGATCACAGAACTCCGCTGGCAGAATATGTCTGCGGCTGTAGACGTTTCCCGCTGAGCTCAGAAGATAACTTTAACAACGCGCGCCTAGAATTCCCAAGAAGCTACCGCGCCAATTTCAAGATTAACGCGGTTGGGCCTTTCCGGTCATCGCAATAATCGGGGTGGTACATCGACCCATCGACCTATGCTTCTACATGCCAGTTGAGCTGCTCATCCGCTGTTTGAGGGGGGGGGGGTGCAAGCTCGGGTTGGCTGTAATGTGTGCTATGTTCTTGAGTTCCCATACGTTAATAACAGGGTAGGTAACCGATGGGCATGAAACATTGATGCATGCATCCCTTATATCCAGTCTCCATTACATGTTCAATAGTTAGGCGATAATAACTCGTCCTATTATGTGTTGGCGATTGAACGTAGGGTGCAGCTGTATTGCAGGAGGGTGAATAGTATAAATCGTAGTGATAGTATTAACCGGGCCCTCTAAGCGATTTAGGAGGGTCCGAGTGAGATTAGCGAAGTTAATGATGAGTAAGCATCATATGAAGCGCCATCGATTAGTTAACTGGAGGGCGAGCGTTAAGCCGCCAGGCGTCTGTGCTAGCGTACATCCCGTTAACCAAAGGTGTCACAAATCGCACAATACGAGATCATTTCACCCTCGAAAACGGATTTCGCAACAACGCGACGAAAACTTCGAATTTTTTAATGAAAACGCGCAAAGGGATATAACTTACTGCGCTGAACTGATTGGTATATTTTTTTCGATAAAAAATTGTTGTTTTGTATGGAAATTTGATTTAAAGGAAAAAATAGTTGGAATGTTGCATGAAAAATAGGGGTTCAGGGGTGCACAGTCATATTCATCGCCATTGTTTTTAGCCAAGGGGTTGGAAGGCTCACAATTATTCATTTGCTGGATACTGCGGGATTTCCAGAGTAGCGTCTGCAAGGCGGACTTGGAGTAAATCAGTCTGTAACATCTCCAAGATGATGAAGGATTATGCCAATATTTAAGGCTGGTCCCAAACTGCCAGCAACACTTTGCCAAGCACCCAACTTCGCTGCGAGCACCCAGAGATTTGTTATTATCTCTAGGATCTCGCCACTGGGTAACCAATTGATCTTCACATGGTTTGGCTAGGGCCACTGAAAATGTCTTCCTAGGCGTTGCAACCGCATGGCTCTCGCTTTTATAAGAATCACCAAATAGTCGCATTATGGTTGATATGATAATCTCTCATTGCCAGCTCGGTTCTGCTTTGATATTAGAAGCTGCAGGTTTGGATTGTAGTCCACTCTGCCCAAGAAATTGTCTTGATGGTGTTCAAATTCATCCACTGGGAGATTTGTAAAGATCACAAATGGACTCTGAGTGCTATTCGCAATAAAATGATTGTATGCCTGACGCGTGACTACATTTGGCTCCTGAGATGCTCCCTCTCTCGTGAAAGCAAGACTAGAAGGGGACTTGTCAGACCCGCCTGAAGATCACAGTGGCTATAAGCTAACACGTTCAGGAATTTGTGGTTTACTTGATTGCACGCATCATTCGGCAAAATGGTGATCTGTTAAATATTGTTGGTTGGGAGGGGTATTCGGCCGTCAAAGCCGTTATGTATCAACTGATAACTAGGCCCTTAGCCTATAGAGACGTCCTTTTTGGCCGTGTGATGTTAGACCGTCAAAGCCGCTGTGTATCAAACAAGAGACCCGTAGCCTCTAAAGGGCGTCCTCTTTTGGCCATGTGGTTAAATCTCAAATATGGTTAAGTCTCACATGGCTCATGAAAATGCTGGTTTGGCTCCCCAGATGAGCATAATCCAGTTTCCAGACTATAGTATTTAGAGCAACATCGAATGGATGTCAGCTTGTCGAGTCCAAGAGTGACATTCGCGTTTGTTGCTTCCATTGTGTGACGGCCAAAGATTCGATCGTATCTCGAATTTGTCGGATGGTATAAGGCCGTCAAAACCGCTGTGTATCAAACAAGAGACCCTTAGCCTCGAAGAGCGTTCTTTTTGCTGTAGCGGTTAAGATTCACAAATTGTCTCTAAATAATACGTTGCACCTAGTTTCTTCAGCCAATAACTGCAGCTCGGCTCATCTTCGTTAGAAGTGTCTGTTGGCATGCTTAGCCGCGAACCGCAAACTTCACCAATTAGGCCGTGGCACCAAAGGTCCGCTTCACCAGCTCGAATGACGCAGAGTTCGGACTGCGCGGGCATCCAGATCGGAGATTTAGATGCGAACTATTTATTATAAAGTCGCAAAGAAGCTCAACATTCAATGTATTCTTCAGCTTCAAAATACGATTATTGAAATAACACCAGGCCCACAGTGCATAATTCTGCTTCCACAAAGGAATCCAAGCAGAGCACTCAGGTGGTATTGGGTCAGAAGATACCAAATTACCTAAACTGCGGTTTCGCTGATGTCTTCTGATGGCAGTTTAACAAACAAGGGAGTCAAGTTCAGCAATGAATTGCATATTGTCATCTTTGACATTTAATTTCCCGTCTTCAGTTGTTGTTAATTGTGCAGCCCAGTGAGAACTGGAGGTCTGATGTAGTATCTGCACCCTTCTTATATAGGCGGCTCCCAATCGAGGTCATCTTCATTGCGAAACCAGAAGTAGCCTTGCTAATGTGGATCTGTTACAACATGTTCTTATTAGCTCTGATCTGACCTGCTTCATCTCCTCTGCCCACTCTGGCACACTTTGGCCCGTCTGCTCTGCTCTGGTTATGGGTGATATAACTTACAGTCAGCTGTTGGCTTCCGAGAAACTTAATTAGAAAATAAGTGCTCGCCAGCCACGCCACAGCATTTGATAGTAATGGATCTGTTAACGGTGAGCATGGTGATTTTATGAGACCGTCAAAGCCGCTGTGTATCAGACAAATGACCCTTAGCCACTAAGAGCGTCCTTTTTGGCGTAGTGGTTCAGTCTCACAGATTTCAATGATGAAACTAAATGATTGATATAAGTAGTATAAAAGAGGAATTTTTGTAAATTTGAGAGAGAAGATTTTGATAGCAGCAAGTTATTATGAGACCATCAAAACCGCGGTTGTATCAACCGAGAAACCCTTAGTCGCTAAGGGCGTCCTTTTTGGCGTAGCGGTTAAGTCTCACAGTTATTGGACAGTGGAGGTTTATCTTCTTATCTTCGAGATCTGTATCCGCCATCAGTTAACACAGAACCAATTTCTCATAATGCCACTTTCAAATGCAAAGAAAGAAGAAAAGAAAAAGGGACAAGGGCCGCGAAAATCAAGACGCATTCAATATGACGGATATTTTAAAAGTAAGTCTGGAGTTGGAAACGAACCTGCGAAGGTGCACTACCACTGTGGTTCGTTTCTTCCGCCACAGTATTTTCGCTGCTCCGACGATGCCATTCATTTAATAATTCTCCATCTGCGTTGTTGAGGGCGTCGGCGCCATCATTGATTTCGAGCCTCAAACTGCCCACAGAATTAAAGAGCCAACATCTGGATTTCCACTCTATTAGTCCTGACAACGTCATCAACCTCCGCAGCCACGTTAGGTCGTTCATATCTATGGGGTGAGCATTGGCAACATTTCCATGATTGACGGAAGTACTAAAATGCGAAGGACTCTCAAGGCCTCGGTACTCGAAATCATTGAATGAACAAGGACAAGTTCGTAAAATTTCTACTGAACTTTACCTCATTCTCTGCAAACGGAGTACATGAGAATGGTATAATGTGCGCGAATCCTTGAGTGAGCGCTCTTGCTTGCTAGCAAAACATCCGATTTCCTGCAATGGTCGAGCGTCCATGACTTCGATGGCAACTCTGGTTTGGTCTGGTCGCTCATCACATTGCAAATATCGCGAGGAGGCTGAGTAGTAAGCGCCCGGGAAAATAAGATATATCTCAACCCCATATTTGTGTGATGATATGAACTAGAAGTCTTCGCGATAGACAAAAAGGTAGGGTTTTAAGAGACCGTCAAAGCCGCTGTTGTATCAACTGGAGACCCTTAGTCAGTAAGGGCGCCCTTTTTGGCGTAGTGGTTAAGTCTCACAGGTTTCAAATGATAATAGCATTCAAGCTGAGTTGCGAAAGAATAGTCGCGGCTCAGAATTCAGTTGTGTGACCAAGGCCAATCTTAGGACTGCTGGCTGCTGTGGGGTCTTGGCGAAAGGCGATGTCAATCGTTGCTCTGCTATTGAAAACATGCGGGGGAGAACTTACATTAGACGGGGGCATGGCCGAGCTATGGGCCAGAGAGGCTTAAAAGGCCTAAAAGGCCTGGACTGGGGGCGCCAGGGTTGCCTGCGGGAGGCCCGAAGATCGGGTGTGGTGATGGCAGGTGCAGCAGTAGCTAGAAATGAACGGCCAGATGAGTCGCGGGGACGGCCCCGGCAAAAACAACTAGAACCAGACATGCTCACTGGAATATCTTTCAGACCAACATGTGAGCATGATCAGGATAACTCTTTTCTACTATTTTACTCAAGGCAGAAACAGCTCGCGGGTAGAATAGAGAAATTGCAAACATCTTATTCTTAGAACCTTCTGTAGAGAATTTGAGTAGCAAAAAAGGCTCCCTCATAGTTCTACAGAATCACAAAGTAGTGATTTGTGAGTGTGAAAGCAGCCCGCAAACATTGACTTTGATGGAGTGAACCATGATTTGGAGAGATAGTGGCTGCGTATCCTCGTTGTCCAGAAGTGGCTGAATATGCTCGCGACGGTCCTCTGAAGTCGGTGGAGTGGTGTTCAGCTTCTTGTTTCGGTCAGCGGATTTCCTCCTTTACTCCTTTTATTTCCAGGCCGTGCTGGAAGGTAGCGACTTCGAGGAAATGATCAATGGGACCAACCAATTTGTAATCCCGAGCATACCTGTTGTTACCGGCCATCTATCCCCAAGGCGTCATAAATTTCACTCTCGACCCCGGGAAAGACAAAAGATCCCAATGAGTATTTGAAATTAAGCTTTGCCTCCATAGATCTTAATCTGCGGCGGAATTGGATCTTGAGAGAAAAGCATCCCACTGACAGTTTTTCTCGGCTGGGGAAGGAGTACATATTTTCCGTAACAACAGAATGATAGGAAGCTCAAAAATGGCACAGGGTGCTACATCATGTAAAAATCGTAATATATTCTGGGTAGGCCCATTGTATAGTCGTTCAGGGATACGACTGAAGCCGCATATGTAAGAGTCGCAGTAAATCGCTCTAGCGACATAGTAGTAACGGACAGGTCGACGATGCCAACTGACTATTCCCCAAAGTCATTATTCGTTAAGAGCTCTTCATAGAAACCGTTCTTCATTTAACTTACGCGTATAAAATTTGTCGTCCGGAGGTGGCATATCGAGAGCATGAAGTTTGTAGGTAATAGATATAAATGTTGTAATAGAATTGTAGATGAGTTCTGAAAATAGAATTAATACTAAGTTCTCCGTATTTATCGCCCGGTGGTGTGACTGGGAGTCAAAGTAAAGCTCAAAAAAAAAAAAAACAAAATTTCTTCGAGGTTGTTATAATCTGAAAACCGAAACTACAGAAAGTTTAGTAATATTGTCGACAAAATCGGATTCCGCATAAAGTAGCGAAGCATCAAGAGAAGTAGTGAATATCATGTCGGAGCAAATGTATTGAAATGCCAATTATTAAGCGTTTCATCGGTTTAGAGGAGATACCGCAGCCCGGGAAGACGTCTATAGTGATTCTCCTGCTGAAATGAGGCACGAGCTGATTTATAGAAATGATGGAGTTAACTAACAGCGCCAAGTGCTGGTATATCTCCAGGCCGCTGAAATATAAGATTTCTGGAAGCGACATCACTGTTCCGAGTTGATACGTGAGAACATCACTAACATAATTAACAGTAAAGGCGAATAGATAGCATGATAGATCAACGGAGGCTTTCCCAGTTGTAAGTATACTGAGTAGATATTCCTGACTAGTCATGACAAAAAAAAATAAAATAAAATAAAAAAAAATAAAGATAGAAGGCATGGGCAGGAAGGAGGAAGACAAGGAAGACGGGGGATGGAAAGGGTCGGGCAAAGGTCGATATATAGGGAGGCTGGTGGTGAAGAGTTGCTCTCTCAGGAAGGGTAACCGCTCATTAGTCTCAAAGGGAATGCTGAAATTGAATGTTGGAAGAATGAAATCAGAGCCTCCACAAGGGAATAGCATAGAAAGTACTGGGGGAATGTTGGAAATTCCACAATGGATATGATGATTGGATTGGATTGACAAATGTGAATAACATACGAGTATATTGAAGCTGGACACATCCGTGACAGAGATATTTCGGTAAATATATCAGAACATCTCGCCTCGAGCAAATTTCCCCAAATTCGGTGACTTGAGCTGTAATCTTGGTAGAAACGTGGAAGCCAGAATAATTCACGGTTTATTCTCAAAAGACCGACCAAAAAACTGCCAGGCAACGCCCCCCCCCCCCCCCCCCCCCAACAAGAAAAAGGCCGTGAATAAGGTACTATCGTCACCAAAAAAAAAAAAAAAAAAAAAAAATCGAGATCGTACCCATAGGCATCAACTGAACATCTTCTGTGGCGCCCTACCATCTCCCTTGTCGGCGGGCTCCTCCTCGCCCGCAGCCTTAACATTGTAGGCATCTAGAGAATCCAAGGATAACCGAAGAAATGCGTGTTTGTTTTTCCACGGTACTTGACTTGCAGCGAACCCCTCGGAGTATGCCGGTGGAGGTGGCGGATCTGTAATCTTGGTGATTAAATATGCTGTCGAGGCCTCTGCGATACCGTAGAGGAGCACCCCTAGCAGAGGTACACGAAGCATAGTGTAGAAACCAATCGCGAATCCAAAAAGAACACCCTCACGATCGCGAAACCAGCGACGTTTCTGTTCTTTGGTATACTTTATGCGAGAGAAATATGGTTCAAGCTTAAAATGTTGTTAGGGACTTTCTCTGGAACGACTGGCTAACAAACACTGGGGGAAGCTGTAACCATAAGTGGGAATAATGTGATATAGACAAATAACAGCCGGTGCTACTTACTAGCTCTCGCATCAAACTACGAGATGAAAAATAACTCTGCAGAAACATCACCAGAATCCTTTTCGGGATGACCAGCCCAGATCCAAAAATGACCAGTGCTGGTAGAGGCCCCACTGCTTTGTTAAAGGTGTAGAAACTGGCAGCTGGGATCACAAATCGTCCAATAACTGGAAGTAGGGAGAGGATATACACTGAAAGCGAAATGGCGGTTCTCCTGCCATATCGAGCCAGAAAGGCCTTAAAGGACGATCTCGAACCCGAGGCACTTGGTCCCTCTCTCTTGACCGAATACATTCTGAGATTGGGATAATACAAGGCTCGTAGCCCCTCTGGGCGGTCTGACTTGTGTTTCTGAATGTAAGTCGAATCAACCCATTGGAGGGATTCCATAAACCTTTGCGGTTGTGAGATGCCATATCAAGAAGAAGCCGCGGTTGTTGGAGTACATACATATCATCCAAAGTAGGGGTAATATAGCGCATTAAGGTCATTAGCAGAAATGGTACTTGAAGGACGTATGTTGATATGAAGTCGAGACGGCTAAGTATTTTGTCGTCCCATGTTGCGGCCTCCAGGTTGATGATCCACGAGAGGAGCCAGATTAGGAATTTAATCCCAACAACCTGCGAATAAAACGCATTAGCCACAAAGCTCCAATAAAAAGGCCACCCAGTTGGAAATACCGGAATGGAAATAATAAGCCGAATGGCAATTCCCGCGCAGACAGCTAGAGCTGCTTGTCTATAATGCTCTGATTTAAACAGCGACGGGTTCTGCAGGGCTCTGTGGGCTAATTGGAGAACAGATAATCGAACAGTGAAATGATTAGCCAGATGTGTCCCAAAGGTCATGCATAAAATGAAATGTTCCCAGAAGAATTCCCTGCAGACATCCAATGTAACTGAAACGAGTGGATATAGACTGTCAGTGGGCATCAATGAAAGGTCTGACCTCCTACTAGCGTAAGTTGTGCTCCGCGAATAATGGCATTTGGTTCGAAATTAGACATGATTGATGCCTTGGGTGGCGATATCTAGATCATATACGGAGTATAACTTGAAACTAATAGGAACTTTTGTACCGTACCTATACCCCGTACATTAACATATGTTTATGTTAAGTAGTAGGTCGTACTAGTATCCTTGAGGGAGCTGTGTGCGCGGATGACGTTGGTCGCGGCTTATTTATTTAACCCAGGTTTCCCTGCCCTTGGCTATAAACATTAAGCGCCCCTGATCCCAGCTCCGATCCTTTGATCCACAACAACGCCCCAACACCCTGAAACCCCCGCCTGACACCGAGTTTCACCCCTGCTTTTGTGCCTGTACAGTTTTCCATTCATTTTGTGTCACTATACGTCTATGTATTTGTGTCATTCCTGGCCCATCACGTTTTCCATTCCATGTCGACCTTCTTTTACCGCTCCCGCCATCGCGGCCGCCTGATCTGATGGATCCTGTCAAACCTCTTCAGCGCTCCAACACCCTGCCCGTGAGATTGCGACATAGCTTGGGTTCCCTCGATGGCGATAATATACCTTCCAATGAAGTGCTATTCCACCACCGTTCTGCCAAAATCGTCAAATTCGAACTCCCTAAGTCTGCCCAAATCGCCCCACCCAGTGATATATCTTCAGACCTTGACTATGTAGTTGATGCCGTTGAGACCCTGCCATGGCGCCTGTCGACTGAGAGGATAGTCGCACTGGGCCATATGAAAATCGAACATGTCCCTGGGTCCACCATATTCCTTAAGTCTGGTAACGTGGTGCAAACCCTCATGAAGAACTGTCAATGCTGGTGCGTGGATGGGACTTCGATTTTCGTCATTAGAATAAGGCGCCTCACCTATTACCGCATTGAACTGCCTTACGAAACTGAGCATGACCAAGCGCAGGTGGAAACATTAAAGCGGGTTCTTCCTACAATTATTCGATACGAGGTCACTCCCTGTCCGTTCAAGCGGGGATTTTCCGTGGAGTTGCCCGAGGAGGCCAAGACTCCCCGGAAAAAGAAAGCATGGCGACCAAAGCTCGGTCCAAGCTTTGAGCCCAGGAAATTGAGTTTTGGGGAGGCTAGTTCAGATGATGTGGGATGCGGACGAAGTGATGCTGGGAGTACCCGTGCCCTCACAGAAGATGGGGAGACGACAGATGGGAGCGAAAACACACCCAGAGCGCGCCACATATCCACGGCCCACTACGAGCGTTCACCATCCATATCAATCCCTATTAGAGCAGGGAGAAGCGTTACAGAACCTACCTATGCATTTGATTCCCTCATGGCTAGGTTCCAAGCTCTCCCTGACAGTGAAACCGAAACCGACAGTGATCACCTGGCTTCAAGTGTGGACTCATTCCACTCTTTTCAGTCGTGTCGTTCACCGCTTCCACCCTCCCCGCCATACTCTGACCCTCCCTCACCTCTCGACCCCCAGCATTTTGCCAATGCGGACCAACTATGCTCGGTTCCCCAACGGACTGACGTCCGTGAAATTTCCGAGGTTACCGTAATGCCTGAGCCCACCGCAGAGGCCTCTGTCAGAGCTCCACGAGAGAATGGGCGCCTAGGCCCAGACGTTTTACCCGACCATCCAACTAGTTCCTTTGACCATACTAATGGAATATCTACATCTGCCCTGACCACTAGCCCTGATCCTCCTGTTCACCAACGTCGTGTTCGAGAATCAACGAATCGCGACATTTCACCCATGCCACCTCTGTCAACTATCTACAACCCTGAACATAGATCGCCAGTCGGCAAGATAACCACGTCGATACTTCAAAGAACTTGTTCCCTCATTGTCGGTACTCCGATCCAGGTCTTAGCTATACTGCTCCATATCGCCGCTCGCCTCGCCCATGGAGACGGCATTCGTCTCACCAGCTCTGACGAGTCAGCGTATTATTGCGATACCTCTGACTCTGACGATGGCATCTGGAGTGAAGATGATTTTGGCATCCCACTCTCATCGACAGCTTCATTAAAATCACACGTTTCCAGTCCCGGCACCCACAATTTTGAAGTATGGGAGGAAGAGTTGGATTGATAAAAATCGATTTCATGGCGACAATCCGTCTAAAACGTCCGCTTCTCGATTATATATCAGTTATTGTATTTTAGTATGTGGATTAATATCCCCTGACTTTCTTTGCCCTGCCTGTTTGTCCTTGACTTTATCTGGCAAAATCGAATCTGCCCGAGGGTGGATGGGCGGAGGATTACCGTTACATAGCTATGCATGTTCAGTTGTATTGCAACTTCGTTGTGCCTCGTTCGTGCTGGTGTGTTTGCTGCGATATGAATTTTACGGCCTTTGCTCACCCTACATCAGCGTTTCATTTCCTCTTTTTATCGCTTTTCTCATCTTTGTTGATTTTCTTAAACGTTACTGGAGTTTTCAGTGATCTATCTGCCATGTATGGACTTTGTATTGTTTTATCTAGATCTGGCGTTTCATCGAGTTAGCGTGCAGGCGCGATGTCCAACACTTCCATGATATTTTCGTTTTAATATTGATTTGTCCCAAACCGAATAAATTTTCAAACCACATTTGGCATCTCACCACAGCAGCAGAGCCCTGTGTGCAAATCTCCCTATTCACACCTTCTCTTCTGGCTAAATATCATGTTAAAAATCACCCGGCTCTAATTCAAATGACATGAACCAGAAACCCTCAAAAATAAAAGGGAAAAAAATGAACAAACAAAAACACCCATGACGCCAAACAACCAAATGCAAACAAGCATATTTATCCTCCACGCAAACCAACCTCCCCCCCTACGGCTCCACCCAGCCTCCCACCCCATAAAGCAACCATGCTACGCTTTCCCCTTCCCCCCCTTCCCTTTTCCCTTCTTCCTCCCACTCCGATCCCTCTTCTTCATGCCCACCATCCCCGTTTTGCAAATCTCCGCATATCTCACAAAAAAGCCCTCAATATCATCGGGTTGCACGATAGTGGATACCTTCGACTTGGCGGTCTTGTGCTTGCCATTCGTTGCGCGGACGAGGACGGGTGCGGGTGCTGGCGATAAAGTTCTAGATGTAGGTGTAGAGGTGGTATCTTCTGATGGTGATGAGGGAGACGTCGTGGTGGTGGGTAACCGTTTCTGGGTGAGGAATATGGAGCCGCGGGCTTTTGTGGATTGAGTTGTTAGGAGGGATTTTAAGGCTGCGAAGAACTGCGGGTTTGGTAGGGATCTGTCAACGATTTATTCACGAGTTTATAAAAGGGGGGGTTGTGTACGATATACCGACCTCGTCATTGGAGAGGTGCGGGCTGCTGGACATTTTGGCGGGAGGGGAAATATCGACAGCAGCTGCGATACTAGTAGTATGGGATGGAGGTGCGGGGGTTGACCTGGGTTTTTTATCTGATTGCTTGCGAATACCCTTTTTATCTTCAACGTTTAGAGATATATGTTTATTTTCTATCCGATTACGCAGGCTTTGTTCCCATGGAGAATATTGTGGGTTCTGCAGCTTGGCTGGGATGAGGTAGTAGTTTTATCATCAAACTTCCGTGTGGCATGAATATGCTCCGCACACCGCCCTCGCCGATCAAGCAGCGGCAGAAAAAAAGCTACCCCCGAGTTCTTTAAAACGATTCGATTTCAACTTTTAGCATTTCAGGCAGCTGAACGGGCGCAGCACCAGTTCACTCGGTTTATCATACTGCTCCCCGACAATGCCTCGCCCTCTGTACAATACGACGCAGCTCCCGAAACAACTCCGCGACGAACTGGGCCTTTCAGACCCCTCCAATGCGCGCAAAGGGGATCGTCGACACAATGGGCGGGTTTCCCGCAAGGAGCAGCGGAAGGCGGAGCGGATGAACAACAAAAGGACGCAGCCGGGAAAACAGGGGAAATGGCCCCAGGGAGGTGCGCGGGATGGTGGGGAAAGGGTGCGAAGTGCTCTGCCTGTCGCTGGACAGGCGAACACGAAGCGGAAACAAACCGTTAAAGTGACCGCCGTAACGGCGCCGAAGTCGATTCTGAAAAAGCGGAAAGCAATAGTTGACGAGTCTGAGGTGGATTCAGAAGAGGAGGATGAGGAAGGAGGGTTTTCGGATTTGCTCAATGAAGGTGGAAGCGATGAGGACGAGGAGGACGAGGACGATGACGATGACGAATTAGGAGGAGGAGATGGGAGCGGAGATCACCATTCTTCGCCGCGACCTAGAATATTTCGAGCTATGGAAGAAAAATTGGCGAATGATGATGCGGAAATTGCTTCCCTAGAGAAAAAACTGGGCATTAAAGGGAAAAAAGGAAAGCTGCCACAATCTTTCTATGACGAAGGATTAGCGGATCTTCTGGGTGATTTAGACGGGGTTGGCTCGGAAGATGACTCTCGGAAGCGGAAGAGGGAAGGTGATGAGTGGTTGCAGCGAAAAAGATTGAAGGCGCAGGCCGCAGCGCGAAAAGCGAATAATAAGGCAAGGAATTTGGCTAGCGACACAGAGAGTGAGGACGTTTCTGAGGACGAGGGCAATTATGAAAGTGAGGACGGTAGTGAGGAAGAAGGAGAAGAAGGAGATGATGATCATGCTTCTGAATTTGGAGGATTTGATGACGAGGAGCAGGAGGGCTCATCTGCCAAAGCGAAGATGCGGGAAAATCCATACGTTGCGCCGGTTGCGAACCCAGATGCGGCCGCACGCAAATACGTACCCCCATCCCTTCGAGCCCAATCATCCAGCGAAGCAGAGTCCTTAACCCGACTACGACGGCAGGCCCAGGGCCACCTTAACAAACTTTCTGAAGCAAACCTCATCTCAATTCTTCGAGATGTTGAGAAACTCTATCAGGATTACCCACGACACAGCGTCACCACAACGCTAATCGACTTGTTAATGGGCATGGTATATGACCCAAGCGCTCTACAAGACACCTTTATCATCTTACACGCTGGTTTCATAACGGCCATGTATAAGGTGATGGGCATGGATTTTGGGGCGGAGTTTATAGAGCGGATCGTGAAAAGGTTTGACCAGGATTACGAAAGGAAGGATAACGCGATCAGTAAAGAGATGATTAATGCTGTATCTTTATTGTCGCATCTATATAACTTCCACGTTATCGGATGTAGCTTGGTTTTCGATTACATCCGCCTGTTCCTGAAAGAAATTAACGAAGTGAACACTGAGCTACTTTTGAAAATTATTAAGAGTAAGAAAAATTATCCCGGTCGCTTATTCTAAATATTCTTTCTATTGGCATTTGTGCTAATACTATCTCTCTTACAAAAGATTCTGGTCCTCAACTCCGGCAGGACGACCCCTCTTCTCTCAAAGATATCATCCTCCTCATCCAACCCGCAGTCTCCCAAATCGGCGAAGCCGCCCTCTCGGTCCGCACGAAATTCATGATCGAAACCATGACAGACCTGAAAAACAACAGAATGAAAACCGGCGTCGCAGCATCCGCCGTCTCATCCGAGCACATCACCCGCATGAGGAAAATTATCGGATCACTCAACAGCTCCCGCACCCTGCGCGCCAGCGAACCCATCCGCATCGGCCGCGCAGACATCCACAACTCCACAAAAAAGGGGAAATGGTGGCTCGTGGGGGCAAGTTGGAAAGACGATCCGACAAACCAAGCTGTGAATAATTCTCCAGCTGTTGATGCCCAGGCGGTAGCTCTTCCAGATACGCTGGCTGATGACATGGGTGGTGACGAAATCGACCTGGCACAACTAGCTCGAGCACATCGGATGAATACCGATGTTCGACGATCGATATTCGTCGCGATTATGTCGGCGGCCGATTGTCGCGACGCGCATATCCGACTGGCAAAGCTACGACTAAAACGGAACCAGGAAGGGGAGATCCCTCGTGTTATACTACACTGTGCGATGGAGGAGGAAGCACATAACCCGTATTACACGCTCATAGCGCGAAAGCTATGCGGGGAGCGGCGTATAAAGATGGCATTCATGTTCTCGTTATGGGATGTGTTTAAGCGGATGGGTGAGAAGGGTGATTTGGGCGAGGAGGATTCAGACGCCGGTGTCGATGGTGATGATGACGGCGATAACGCCGTCACGAGCAAAGCCATTGTGAACTTGGCGAAGATGTTCGGCAGTATGATTGCGGACGGTGCACTTACGTTGGGAATTCTTAAGGTCTTGGACTTTGCGTACCTACAACCGAAGACGAAGACATTTGTTGAATTACTGCTTGTCACGGTCATGCTACAGACGCAGCAGAAAAGGGTGAAGCAGCTTCATAAGAAGGAACGGGAGCTATCTAAGTCCGAGAAGGGAGGGGATGAGGTAAACTTCGACGAAAAAGCGCTTGCGGATGTGTTTATGAGGACTCGGGAGACGCCACAAATTGTCCCGCGACTAATTTACTTTATCGGCAAAGTGGTTGCCAAAACTGATATTGTGGCGTTGAAAAAAGAGAAGAAGATCATTACATGGGGCAGCAAGGTTGCGTTGGATACGCTGAAGGTCGTATCTCGGGCGGTTGATAATTCTTAATCTGCTTTCCTAGTCCCTCAGCATATTCGCAAAGGGTGTTAGTGTTTCGTTATTGGTGCTGATTGAATATATATATACCCACCAACATTTGCTACCACGGGACCGCGAAATATGAATATATAGCTTCATTCATCCACTCCGTTGGGAATTCATGTATCGATGCCCAACTTTGTAAATACGTCAGTTAAGGCCCGTATTTGCTTTGCCGACGATTGCGATGACCCATGACGATATTCTGATAGGCCAGGCCCATCTCCATCTCTAGGAAGGAGGAAGCTATCCCAGCCTGCATTAATAGCACCTTCGTAATCGTTGTCATAATGGTCTCCGATATGTAAATAGGACCACTCCGTATCCTTCATCCACGTCAATGATGCATCCATCTCAAGACACTCCTTTGCCCTCTCTTTGGCAAAATCAAAAATCTTCCGATGAGGCTTCTCCTCCCCGGCCTCATAGCTAGTAACGATAAAATCAATATCAGCTAGCGGTGAACTTCCACTTGGACCAGCCTCATCAGAAGGGACAGGAGCAGCAGCAGCTGCAGTAGTCCAACCCAGCGGCCCGACTCGTACCCCCAAGCTAGTCAATATACTCGCAATCCGATCATCAGAATTCGAAATGACACCTATAACAACCCTCTCAAACCCCGGAAGTCGAACAACGCCATTGGCTTCACTACCCAGTCGCGTCCTCCTCTCCTTCTCCCTCCACCGCCGCATCCTGGCCACAAACTCTTCGACATCAGGATACAACAAATATCCCTCTCGACTCTCAAACCGCGTCAGCAGCCTCTGAACCAACTCCTCGGGAACAACCTCGACTTCGCCAACCTCGTCAGCATCGCCAACATCGCCCGCCACAACCCTCTTAAAACACCCTCGAATCACATTGGCCCACCACTCCCTCGGCCCGCCAAAACCGGTCACCTTGCGCCCAAAGTTCGGCCTCCTGGCGCTTTCATCCTTATACGCGGCGCGAAAGGCGATTGAGATTTTGGCTGCAAGATCTGCGGTGGGGAGGTTATTCCTGCTAAAGTGCGGGGGGAAGTGGAGGGATTGGGCGACTTGGGCGTATTGGATGGGCACCGGGAGGCGGGGGTGAAAAAGGGTGTGGAAGGCGTCGAGTGTGAGGAGGAGAGTTCGAGGGGGCATTTGGGGATTATTTATAATATTTAGGATAAAATGAGTGTGTACGGAGTATTATTTTTTAAATAGCGCCGGTTGTCAAGTGGAAATATATCATTAGTAACTATGGAAATATTTATACGGTTAGGTGTTTTGTCTTTGCTCAGTGCCAAAGCAGGAAGATATCAGATGCAAAATATTTAATCAACTTCGTATTTAGACATAAATAGACAATGCACCGACCCCTTAATCACCATATTGTACTCTGTACAGCACATACCAATGTTGTCATTCGTTTGCGGCGCTTAAATAAATAATACTCGTGCCTTCGCTTGGTGGCTCCCAAAAATACTTAATAACTCCGAACCCCTAAAGCTGCTGCTGCCTTCAAGAGAAACCGAGCACTGGGCATTCCGCCGGTTAAATAAGTTACTCGCTCGACAAATATAGAGCATTATTTAGCAAAGAAGACGACTCGGTTCATTGCTCGAGTTTTGGCCGAACCATACTACTAATAAATACTATAATAACAGCTGCTGCAGCTCCGGAAGCAGCAAAAACACCGAAGACGCGAATCATGCAAATTGCTGCTCCGTTTCACTCCGACGTCTCCAAAACAACAGCAACGACAGCAACGACAGGAGACGGCTATCAGCATCGAGTCTAGTATTGTGTACCCCAGGATACCATTGCACGACGACGCAACTTAACAAGACGTGAAAGTCAGGAAGCAGAGGTATCCTTGGCTAACGATTGAGACACACACTCGGCATATTGATCTCATATATATATATATATACACATCAATGTCAACCAGAAATGAAACGTGTATGACTTTGCTTGAAGATCATGAGATCATGAGAATATCATGAAGCTTATTGTTGTTGACACTGAAGTCAACAATCGCATGACGATTGCAACGATGACCTTGCGCATGCCTATTTTCTTTCCAATATGATTCTTATTATACCTCTCATGATGGCAACAATGAAAATAAATGCAGGTAAGACTTGACCGGTATATAACAAGATTCATAATTAATTGATATGATTTATTATTTAAACATCTATATTGTTGTTATTACATTTAGGCTGGAAGGTCGTTACATTGACTGGTTCAATTTCAATCAACATGCATTACTTGGTATTGGGATCTCATCAATCATCAGGGCATCTAGGACTGTTTGGCAGCATGAATGGGCTCGTTGTCAAGACGGCCACCGGTGGTGAGCTCAAAGAACTCAATCTGAGCGCCTCTGCCCCCGTACTTTCCCTGCCACTCAGCAAAAAACATAGCAGTGTTAATCCACTCCAAACCCGGAGTTTGCGTGCTCAATTTGCTGTGTGTCACTGTCAGTTGGTTCCGCTCAGGATGTGGGAAAACGGTGGGGGGGGGGGGGGTTTAAAGTACGTACGCATATCCCATTCCATGAAGATCGAACTTGGAATAAGCCGTGGTACCGAGCACTGTGGCCATTATATTGTCCCCATTGTCATTCTCGAAGAGGTAGCGAGCCTCGAAAGACTAGATACAAGTCGTCAGACTAACTTAAAACTTTTGTCTCCTTTCATATAATCGATGGACATACAGTGTACGATCCTGTGCTGCTGTTCAGGTATCCCTCGAAGGATGAGGTGATGTTTTCAACGATATGGCCATTGAATTTGCCCTTGATATCACCTCCCAAAACCGGAACCATGGCAACCACACCATTCTCTGTTGTGATATTGACAGGATAGCCGACTTGGTAGTCAATAGTGAGGAAGGATTTACCCTTCGGTTGATGAAAATAGCCTCCAGTGTGGTCAGTTGCCAGGGCCCCTGCCACCACCGAGCACATGAGGATAAAAAACTTGGGGAGCATTGCGAAATTTGAAACTTTTTCGCCGATTGAGAATTGTGGAGGCTCGAGTGAGAGAGAGGATTGAACTTTTGCGGGTGGAATGGTTTGCTTTGCTTGAAGGAGTTATAAGTGTTTTTATGGATTGTCAAGCAGAAAACATGGCTTACATCGGGACATAGGGCTGCATTTAATAGATATTCGAGCTGTGGGAGAGAGATTGCGATTTTGACTTCATCCGCGCAAATCACCACCACGTCACGACCATGCCGCGGTTCAGTACGTCCGTAACAAAGAGGAAGCCCAGCTTTGAATTTCGGGGCTGAGATAGCACGACCATCACAGCCAATTGATAGTTAGCTGGGCATTGCATTTCCAAGAAGTTCCAAGAAGCAACGATTTGAAGCGCCGGAAATAATTTCGGCTCACCGACATGCCGAGGAAACCGGACCGCATTTTGGCTTTTGTGTTGTAGTACTTGGCTCCTTACGGAGTAGCACTTTTTGCTCTCTCGAAGATGGGTTGAATTGCGTCTCAGCATGTCAGCGCTAACCGTAGGATTTTTGTGCTGCAGCCCCAGACCCATGATTGTTAAGAAGTTAGTACCTGCAAACGAACATCGTGGCGTCAGAGTACACGCACGAAAGGGTTGGCACGGCTCAGCCTTAAACCATACCAGAGTGCTCCAGGAGGATTGATAATTTATAACTAATAACTTACTTAACGAATCACTCCGCCGTACCCGTACTCCGTACGGAGTCCAGAGTGGTGGGACGGGGAGCAATCAAGCTCATCAAAGTAGTGTTTTAGATAGTTGCCTGACCAAGTACTTAACGATCATACCACCACCAGGGACTGTTAACCGTTAGTACTGTTGATCTGACAGAGGATTCTGTGGCCAGTCTTACAATATTACATAGTGTTACTATTTATTGGCTGGGATCAGAGACTAAATGATTTAGCTTTGTTTAGTTCTGATGCGACTCTAGCTGGTCTTCTCTAACTGACGCAGTATGGAGCCACTACGTACGGTTTATCCAGTGTTATCCGTAGTGGGCCCTCTAAATACAAGTATGTATTTATCTATCATAAAAGTCCTGCTGGGCCAAATAAGGTTGCTGGGGCTGACAGCAAACTACTGTACGGACTACTCCGTATGTTGAGAGATTTCAAAACTTCAGAGAGATCAACTGGTATGCTTCACAAAAGGGGTTTTGAAAGCAGAGGCAATTTGAACATATAAATATAGTGCTATAATTAGGAAAGCGTAGTATGGTTTACTGAGTAATTTGAACAAGAAGAAGTTACCTCAGCATTAAAAATATTATCAATACAATTCTAAACTGGTATGAACTGGAGCTTAAGCAGAAATGTTGATCTTTGGTTTTTGTTTCTGAAAAAGCGGTTCCTGAACCCCAGAAAAGTGCACAACTTGCGGAGTATTTTGGGCGCCCATTCTTATTCTTGCGCAGGTGAACTGTTCTCATGTCTGATCAAGCCAATTTAGGCACCCTACTCGCGAAGTCTGTGTCATTACGTACAGTACATTCACATTATGGCATTGTAGTATGATATCTACTATATAGTATTTGACAGGGAAGTTGATGAGAGATTCGAATTGGCGATGGCGGACAGCAACAAATTTACCCCCTGAACAAGGTAGGTTATTGAGAGAATGGGTGCATGGTTGGCTATCTAAACTAGCTGGTAAACACGCTGGCAACTATATAATATGGGGCACGTAATATCATCCAACACCCCTCAATGCTAGGCCGCCCCTGGAGCACAGCAGCCCCAGCAGGCCCCCAGCTAAAGAGCAGCCCTCGCTAGCTATCCACTATCAAATCAACCCAAGAATACAATAATCATTAAATTCCGTTCCTCCCTGAAATCCCTTCACAATATCCTGCATTCAGAGCCTCTTGTTCCTTAACTCACAAGATCTGACTCCTAGCCCTGGTTCCTGGCTCTGGCTCCTGGCTCCTGGCTCTGGCACGGCTTCTGGCGGGTAGTTTTAGTCGAAAGTTCGAAGGATTCGCTGGATTCTCATTCATATAGGGCAAGCCTCGGGCATTTGATAGATGGATGTGATAAAGTAGAGCTGGTGATGCCTCACATTGAGAGCTTTTGTGTCTTCTGCGAAGGGCTTTCTGTTGACTGCTCTTTGAAAACTTGTCCACTATCGTGGGGGACACACGGAACCAAACCCCTAGGTTTTGGAGCATGCAGTTGATGGCGCGGCATGCGGCAAAAGGGCCTCATAACCTGAGAAAATGGGTGCATGGTTGGTATGAGACCATCAAAGCCGCTGTGCATCAAACAAACGACCCTTAGCCACTAGGGGCGTCCTTTCTGGCGGAGCGGTTAAGTTTCACAGCTGCTAAATAAATATCTAAACTAGCGCTGCACCACATCCTCTCAGCCCTGGGCTTATGATAAGGTCACATGATACTCAGGGTCCAAGCTCAACCTTCTCAACCTCTATTACCAACTTCTTAAGTTCCTCATCTCATGAAGAATAAACAACCGGGCAAAATATTTAAATAGTAACTTGTGTATGGTCCTTGCTGGGATAAGGTGAAAATACGATAACAACTTCTACTACTTTTTGTATTACTAAAAACGGTTGATGTCCACGCAATGACGCATCAAGAATCGGAAATTTTGGCCAAACCATAAAGACTTCTAGCAACCTGTTTTTTTATATATCAGAGTTGGGTTTTAAAATGGCTCCAACGAATAATGTAGGTAGTCTGAGCAGGAGCTTCATTCCCACTACCCCTATGAGCTGGGGTATCGTGATTGACGTGGTATAGGCTCCAGCAAGGCGAAGTAATGGCTTGGATCGAGCTGCTCCCTCTGCACGAACTCCGCGGTTTGTCTTCGGGCCAACTGCTCCCTCAAGCTCTGCATCACAGTTTGCAGCAACTCCACGTTTTCATTTTCCTGAAAGGGGTGCCCAGGTTTCTGATGTGGAGGCCGACATGAGCGACATGAGCGATGTTGCACCTTCATCTTCACCCCTGACGGATGCTGAAGGACGAACGGGGGACTTGTCCTATCAGTATTCAAGAGAGGATGTGATTCAAGATTTCAAAAGCGATGAAGAGGAGATATTGTTCCAGGATGACCCGATGGCCTCCCCCTCTGAAAGACATGCTCAAACTAGGGATGATGCCGAGGGAGGTTACGATATCGACGCTGAAATCGATTCCATTTTCCCTCCAACCCCTGAAAGACGCAAAACAAAACGGCGAAGAGTATCATACCCTGCTCCCAACCACTCTAATGAGGATCCGATCTCGTCATGTCTGTCTCCTTCAGTTGCACTTCCATCATCATCATCATCTTCTTCTTCTTCTTCTTCATCATCCCCAGCAAAATCACCCACCTCCAATGTTGGTTCTCCAAATACTCCGTTGCATCAAGCCATTTCCCCAGGTCCCGTCACTCCATTACCCCCATCCTGTACCACCTTGAACCGCTTACCTTCATCCTCTACCAAACCCCCCCGCTTCCTATTACATGCAGCCTCAAAGTCACCTTCCGTATCTACCAATTTCACCCAGTCATCCCAAGTACGGCCAACAACGGCATTAGCCTCAACACAACGACGACAACCCCATTTCATCCTCCCACCCACGTCCTCAAGGCCGTCAGAAAATCGTCAAAACACTCAGCCTGTGGATCCAGGATTCGCTGTTCCTGGCCGCCCCAGACGCATCACCTCTACGACAATCGCCAGTATTCCAAATTGCATACCAGGTGGCATGGCTGCCTCCGTCCGCGGCTGGCTACTCGAAGCAGAAGCAGCAAAGAATGCATCCCAGTTTACTACTAATACGCAGGCCAATAATACGAAGGGACCCAGGGGGGCCACGCAAATGCGACCCCCAGAACAAGCAGATAATTACCTCGTCACTAAAGTTTTCAATGTCCGGCATCAGCCTCGCAGCACGAGTGGCCGTAACAGCTATACCACTGGCCACCCCGCCCCCGCGACATTAATCACAACTGAACCCATAAATACACCGCCTATGGCCACTACTGACGGTAGTACCGGCAACGAACCATCCTCATCTACCACAGGACCACAACCACCCGTACAACCAACACATCGCAAAGCCCTATTATTCGGAGTCCCCCTCTCTACCCCATCAGCCACCCACAGCCTCTGCTCATCTGACACTCAGACTCACGTTCCACGCTCAAACGCGTCGGCGCTCAACCAGGCCCCTACTCTTTCAAAAGGGGACAAAGTAGGGATCCGGCGGGGACTTGTGTGGGAGATGGAACTTGAAAATTTTGGTTTAATGATGAATAGCGGACGAATGGAACTGGCCAGAGAAGGGATGGAAGATTTGGAAGAGGCTGCTAGGAATGCTGCTGGTATTCTAAGAACGGATGTAGGGATAGAGAAGTGGGTTGTCGGTGTTGAGTGGGATATATTGTGAATCGAACGTCATGGTAATCATGGATTTTATGTATAATATTTTGTATATCGACAATATAGATGTATTGTTACTATCCGCTAAAATTTAATGTTTCGAAAAAAAAAGTAGATGCTTGCATATAATGAACCCAGTGAAATAAGATGAAAAGCTACAGTTGAAACTCCACTCCATCCATCTATTCGTGTCTAAAGCAAATGGATAACCCCACGAACAGACCCTTAAATTCAAGCATTATACTTAGCACCTCTCACTTCAAGAAAGAATAAGAACAGCCAAAACCAGAATCTTCGTAACTGCCAAAAAAAAAAAAAAAAAAAAAAAGAGTACACTATATCAAAGTGAAAGTAAATTATTACTCCCAACCCCCGCCACCAAGCAACCCCCCCAACACGCCTCCGGCCGGCCTACCCGCCTTCCCCTGCCCCTTCGACGACACACCCTGCTCCCCTAACCTCTCCGCCTTCCGAAGTTCCCACTCCCTCTGCCGCTCCCTCGCCGCCGCATAGTAATTCACGGATCCCTTCTTTCCATTCTGACCCTGCAACTGCATTCCCGATCGAGATTCCGACACTGCCACTGATGCCGACACCCCCAAGCCCGCACCATACGTCACAGCCCCGGCCGAAGACGAGGATGAGGACGAAGACGATGAAGATGTGGTGGACAAACTACTCGTCGCGCGCCGGATGAGGGGTGGTGGGCGCTTGAAGAAGGGTGTGCTGTCGTTGGAGAAGAAGGCTTGTCGGGGGCCTGAGGTGGTGGTGGTGGTGGTTGTGGAGGTTGAATCGGTAGAGCCAGAAGCGGCGTTGGAGGATGCTTGGCGGCGGAGGGAGAGGCGGTCGACGACTTTGCCGCGGGGTCGGCGGCGAGGATGTAAGTGGCTAGTAGTGGTGCCTGTGACGCTACCGATGGTGGTTGATTGGATGGGTTTGTCGTTGCTGTTGTCACTGTTGTCTTTGTCGTTGTTATCACTTGATTCAGCCGATAGGAGGTTTGTGTCCAAGTCATCATCCTGTTGTTCATGGGAATTTTCGTCGCGGCGGTGATGGACATGAGAATCCCCCTCTGTCTCCTCATCTGACAGTAGTATATCCCCGTTTAACTCTGATGAATTGGACTCATCGCCTTCAAGGAGGAAAGATACAGACTCGCGAATCTCAGCGAGAGTCAATGGCTTCTTCCTGAGAGCACCCTCCGCTGTGCGACGCATATGCGGTGGTGCTCGACGATTCAGCGCATCAGGGCCCGACTGGTCAAGTGGGAGTTTGCGCTTATTATTGGTAGCGCTAGAAGCATCCCCCCGTTCCGCAGGTTGGCCATTCGCCCCTTTCAACTGTTGCTGATGATGGCCAGCAGTGTTATCCTGCGACGGCGTATCCTGCGAGCTGCTAGTATTCCCATTCTCCAAGAAATCCATCATCGGTACATCATTGTCCACATCCCGGTCTTCAATAGTACGCAGGAAAGCAGATTTCTTCGGATCCACCGCAATCTTCCCAAGTTTTTCATCAGCCAGGAGAGCCTTGCGCATCTTCTCAAATTCTCTTCTCTTCGCACGACGGCGTGCAGCAAGTCGTTCATCATCGGAATCAGATAGGTCCAGGTCATCGCCACCCGCTCCACGCCTGCGTCGAAGAGCGCCGGTGGTGATGTCCCTCATCAGCTTATTGACTTGCTGCTCGTCTTGTTGTCTTGAGTGATTACTGTATATATTTGTCTCATTAGCCTCACTTTCAGTATAACATCCAGTGAAATATAAGGAACCAAACGTACGCATTCAGAGCAGCCAATTCCTTCTCATCAACCACCTCCCCGCTATCATCATTTATCATACTCAGATCAATCTCATCCTCCTCGCCGGCACTTTCATCACTCGCCCCTCCCAGCCCTGCATATTCATCCTCAGACTCCTCAGCGACTTCATCAATAATATCACGCGCCCTGCTTTTCGTCTTATCAAATGGTGTTTGAGCAGCCTTTTGCTTGTTTTTGTTGGAAACAGCCCTACGCATGACATCAAAGGCGCTAGATTTAACCAGGAACCCCTCATCCTCATCTTCATCAAGGTCCGAAAGCGCAGCCACGGGTCCACGGCGTAGTATTCTCCTTCCACCAGCCCGTCTGGCAATAGGAGATTGGTTGTCACCAATTGGCACCGTATCAATGGTGGACGAAGGCCCTTGTACATGAACATCGGTAAACCGCCTCCCCTGGTCGAAAGGAGAATACACAAAACCTGCATCTTGCGTAGGCTCAGGCGCCTGAGAGTATGAAGTTACCGTCCTAGCCGCAGGAGACTCCGACACGCGGTCCTCGATATCGGCTCGTGGGTAACTCGCAAATATATCAAGTGGAATGGAATCCTGCCCTTGGCTGTCGTGAATAATTTCCTGTGAATCTCGTTCTAGAAGAAGCTGATCAACGGGGCACTCGGTATCTGGCATCCTGCGAAGCATGGCAAGAGAGTCTTCTTCATTATCTTGGCTATCAGCAAAAGTAGCTCCGAATGCTTGCGTTAGGCCCATCAATGGAGTTCGTGTGGCCCCAAAATTCGGAAATAGTGGTTGAGAATGTGATAATCGGGCTGGAGTTTCTTGTGGCTTCGGGGCTGCGTCTTGAATCTCATCCTCATCCTCGTCGTCGCTGATAACCCTCCTCCTATTTTTCCGTGGGATCTGCTCGCCTGTTCCTTGCACTTGCCGATCGTCTAATTCACTCAGTTCATCTTCAGCTTCTGAGACCGCAGCTTCGTCCACTTCATTATGAATTAACCCAGTACCCTCATCGCCCGCATCAGTGGGTGCGTCTCCCTCTTCCAATTCTTCGTCTTCACCTTCCTCCTCGTCGCTCACCGTAATATCCTCTCCTTCTTCCTCAGACCCAGAGAGTACCTCCTCCTCTTCAACTCCCTCAAAATCCCCATCCTCACTATCATCCAGATCCACAACATCCACATCTCCTCCGTCTTTTTTCGCCGCTTTCTTCTCCCGCTTCGCAATCTCCTCCGCCTCCCCTCTAGCCTTCTCCAGTAAATCTTCAACCTCATCTTGAACACGCATGCGCTCCTCTGCGCTCTCCACAACAATCCCTTTAGCCCGTAGCTCCTCAATCCTCTCCTGCCGTTCCTTCAACGCCTGCATCCTCGCCCGTCGGAACAAATTGTTATCGAGTTCAGTGCGTGTCATCATGGCAGTGTGTTGCTGGCGCGTTGGAGACGTGAGTTGTGCTAAGGTTCTGAGTTTTAGTAATGTAGTGGATGACTGATTATTAAGCGCTGGCAAGTTTTCAAACGCAGCAATACGCCGCGTTTTCCCAGGAGAAGTGACGATTTCTAAATCAGAATCGGTGTCATTATTTTGATTCTCAGCTATCGACTGGCGGGAGAGGCGGACACGGATGGGTCTTGTTGCTTTCCTGGATGCTCCGGGTGCCGGAGTTACGGAGGGCCCTTTCGATCGCTCTCGCTCCATACTAGAGGGAGCGATAGTTGTCTGAGCAGCCAGAGCAGATCCGGCAAATATATCTTCCACAGACGGAATGTAAATGTCATCATCGTCATCTGACACGTTAATTCCCTTCTGGTTATCTTCTGCCATCGGTAAGGCTGTTTTATCCTCCAAAATCCCTTCGTCCAATGGCGACGTAGGAGGCGTACTATGCCTATGTTGCCGATCTTCGTGATCCGAAGAAGCAGGTGCAGAACTTTCAGTCACAACAGCTGCACTCAAATTCGAGCTTTTGCTATTAAACTTCGCCAAAAAGCTATCTAGAGTAATTTTCTTCTTCGTTGCAGCCTGATGCGCCAACTGCATATTGCGACTGATGCGTTGCGTCTCACGATTCATCTCTAGCAACGCCTTCTTACTCGCTTTACGCGCAGAGGGGCGCGAATGCTGCGTTAACCGTCTCCCGGACTCCGAATCATCGGTGTCCTCGCTGAGTCGATCGGAGCTGAGGAGAGTTTCCTCCAGTTCGGTGGATCGTTGTAGCCTCGCCGCTTTCTTCTCCGCCTCCAGTTGTTCACGAGCTTCACGTTCCTTTCTTTTCTTCTCAACGAGGGCCATAAGTCTGTTATTGGCGGTTAGTCCTGGCTGCCCATCCTCTTCATCATCAGTAGTTTCCACGACATCGCGTGCAACACCATTGTTCTTTTTCGCACTAGGTGAATCCTGAGATACAAACAACGGCGAAAATGACCGATTAGAAGCGACAGATACCGATCTCCGTCCACTACTTAATGCTCTCCGCCGTGTGTTCGTTCGAACTTCCTCATCCGTTTCTGTACCTTCGTTGGTCGTTGTATTCAGTTTTGGTGATCCCTCCGGCACAAATAACGGAGAATACGAACGACGAGACGGCATTGTTGTCACAGAAGATCTCCGTTTTGTCGTCGCGTGGATACCTTCAATTTCATCTGCATTTTCATCAACAGAAGCCGAAGGGCGAACTTCAGTAACGTCTACACTTCTTTCCTTCGCGAGCATCATCTCCTTAGAAATCCGTTCATACGCGCTGTCAGTCTGCGCAGCAGCTGGCTTCGCAGTTGCACTCTGCTCATTTCCCAGTGCCTGCATCCGCGCCGCCATCTTCCCCTTTGGATGTACAGGCAACTCATCTTCTTCGTCTTCCTCCTCCATCCCATCATCATCATCATCCCGGGGGAGATAAGTACCCCCAGCCGCAAACGACGTAAACAGCGGCCTTGACACAGGTTTCTTGTTCTGCTTACTATCCGTATAATTGGTGCCAGCATTAGAAGGAACGCCTTCCCCTTTAGTTTCCGGTTTCGTCTCCCCCTCCGACTCGGTATCCGTATCATACGCCGCCAGAATTGCCCGAATTTTCGCGCCTGGTGTCAATATAGCAGGCGAATTGACACCAGAATCGTCACCATCATTTCCGCTGGGTGCATCGCGGTCAGGCGTCGCGGGGGACCGCGTCGAGTGCCGTTGGGTGGGCGGTGTATCGATTTCCATTTCTATTTCCATTGCCATTTCATTCCGATTTCAAATTATGCTACCGGCAACGTAATAGTAAGTGAGCACGATTCGCGTGTAATCGGTATTGTAAATTTATTGCCAGGCCAGGACTAATGTGCCGATTACCGCCAGTCTATTGCCAGTGAATATCTCACTTGTTGGGCGGACAATTGGCGTTTTGTTAAGTATATGTAAAGTATGACATGTGGAAGTGGAAGGCAGGAAACTTTTACACTTATTCCGCATTAAAAAGCAGTATGTTTATCTCGTGTTGGGGGAGAGGAATACCATCGTAGTACGCTCTGCTGTGGTGTTGATTTGGCCAGGGTTCATTAGCTCCTCCTTCTATCTCACGCGAAACATGGACGCGCAGAGCAGTGAGAAACGCGCAGTAAAAACGCTAGTCTGACTTTGGGTAAGCGTAATTGTCTTATCTTATCTTGTCTTATCTTATCTTATCAACCAATATTCTTGGCGTCGGTCTCCAATCTCTTGAACGTGATATCAAATCCACATCGAGCTCTGAAAGAAGTTAGCAGTAAGCAACAATAAGTGGGAGGGAATTGAAGATGGGAACGAGAATGATGGCTCTTCCTTCCTGTCTATCCTGGAGGCTATCCTGCTGTTGTTATGTTCAATGATAACCCCCCGTCTCGGGTAAAAAGTCGAAATTCTGTTGCCGCTCGGATGACCAACCCACCAATAAAATCGCTCGTGCAAGAATCAATACTGCATATCAATTCAATTTTATCTGCAATAAAGGAAGTATGTGATCAGGAGCTTTCTATAAAATGGAAAACAAACACTTCGGAAAGGGAAAGATAGAAAGATAGAAATCAAATGGTCTATTTTCAAAGGCCAGTGATCCAACTCCTTTCTCCTCTTTTATTTGTTCCATTCTCTCTCCAGGGGCATTATCTACCAGCTTCCAGATTTTATCACCACCTTTTAAAACGGACATGGGAAAACCTAACTCCACGGCTTCTAGTTCCCAGGAACCCATCGACGCACGAAACGCATAGTAAAGGAGTATGATGTGAAAAACATGTACTGGGTTAAAACCAATTTTCAATACAAATAAAATTAAGACATGAAGTGAAAGAGACAAGTCTAGTACGGATCAGCATCATCGATACCAAAGGTAACTAAAGCGAGTGAAAGCAGGAATTCTGTGGTTTAAAAAAAAATAAATTAATAAAAAAAAAAAAAAAAAAAAAAAAAAAAAAAAAAAAA
>LGRN01000191.1:0-47163 GCA_001883825.1 Emergomyces pasteurianus Ep9510 | reverse complement strand
TTATTTGTCTCTCCTAGTGTTGAGTTCTTTCATTCAAGCGGGTTATCAAATTCGCCCTTGTTTTCATCTACTTTGAATTTTTATCTTTTTTTTCTTAGATTTTTTTTTTTTTTTTTCAAAAAAATCTTTCTTTTTATTTAAAAAGGAAAGAATATATATATATATATATATATTCTGGAAGAGCCTGGGAGTGTGCTGGCAGAGCAAAGCCCACCCAGGTGTAACTTACGAGCAGAGCAACACCTCGTCCACGCGCGGGAAAAGAGCGAACTGCTCTCTCTTTAAATATTGATTGTTCGAGGGGGGCCTCCTTTCGATATCCTCAAATCAAGAACAGCCTGGACAAAATCCAGGCATCAGATTGCTGTCTCTCTCGTGGTGCTGCTGGTTGCTGATTGCTGGTTGCCGGTGGGTGCTTTATTCCGCACCCAACTTCCGCCTCCCGAGTCCCGGCCGCAGAGTCCTTTCCACACACGCGTTTCTTGTCTCACGCCACGATCCCTCGCGCACCCAAGGAATAATATCATCCAAAACACCTCTCTCCCTCTCAACATCACACACCCACTATTCAACACCACACCACACCACACCCATCACCCAATCCACCACCGTCGACCACACCGCGCCTACCTATCATCACCTTTCTTCCCCGACCCTTCGCCTGCTGCTCCTATTGCTTTGTACCCCTGCTCTCTTTTTTTTTCTGCCTTACCTTTGCCCCGTCAACATGGCTGAGGATGCAAACCCCGCTGCATCCCGAGGTGACACGGTCCCTGAAAATACGGCATCAGCAGACGCTGCTCCAAAGCTTCCTGGGTCTCCACGTCCTGAGAAAGACGGACAGGCCGATGTAAAGCCTGAAGACGCGTCGGCCGGTAAGTTCTCCCGCCAAGTGCTGCCTTCCCTACCAGCACTATCTTTCTCCTATTTTTATTTTTGGGGGGTTTTGTATTATATTTATCTCATGTTTTTTTCTGCCTTTCCCTCCTTGACTAACTTGCCCCCGTCAACATGCAAGGAACAGATGCACCCACTTCTGAAAAACCTGACCACCCTGCAGCGGATACCACTTCAGACTCTACCAAGCCTGAGCCAACCGCTGATACACAAGAAGAACAAGGGAAAGACGAGAGTGGCGCTCCGGCGGAAAAAACGGCTGAAGTCTCTGCTCCCACAGGTGATGGCGCGAACGGAACACCCGCTTCGTCTAAAAAGTTGAGTAACGGCAAACGCAAGTCGACTGGAGGCGCGGACAGCAAGGGGAGGAAGCTGAATAGGAAGAAATCTGCAGCTCGAATCACACACCTGGATGCCAAACCAGGAGAATACTACACTGCTCGCCTGAAGAGCTATGCCCCATGGCCGTCGATAATCTGTGATGAAGAGATGCTTCCACCTTCCCTTTTGTCCACGCGTCCGGTAACTACGAAGCAGAAGGATGGCACATACAAGGAAGCTTACAGTGATGGGGGCAAACGAGTTCACGAGCGCACGTTTCCCATTATGTTCTTATACACTAATGAATTGTGAGCTATTTCTTATTATTTTTTCTTACGGAAAACAAATTTCCCCTTAAAGCGATCTCAGCTGAAATTCATACGCCTGGACTTTTTTTTTTTTTCTACGTGGTGCGATTAGCGGGTTAGAAAAGTGTTGGGAGCACGAGCTGACAGAAATTGATCTATTCCAGTGCTTGGATTCCAAACACGGACCTCACGCCTCTCGATCCGGAGTCCTGCAAAGATGTCAATGAGAAGGGAAAGGCGAAGAACTTGGTCGAAGCCTACCGTGTAGCCTCCGAGAACCACGATCTTCAATACTTTAAAGATATGCTTG
This sequence comes from Emergomyces pasteurianus Ep9510, assembly GCA_001883825.1. Lineage (NCBI taxonomy): Eukaryota > Fungi > Ascomycota > Eurotiomycetes > Onygenales > Ajellomycetaceae > Emergomyces > Emergomyces pasteurianus. Next base: position 45,327 of record LGRN01000191.1, on the reverse strand, counting down.
CCGACCATCAACGGGCGTTGCAGCAAGACCAAGAGGAGCGTGAGGCTCGCGCGGCAGCAAAGGCAGCAAAGCAGGAGAAGAAAAAGCGAAAGAGCATGGATGTGGCTGATGGGCAAGAAGATGAAACGGCGGATGCAGGGACTGAGAAGCGAAAAACCACGAAGAAACGAAAGAAGAACGTTGAGAGTGATGCTGAGAGCGACCAGGTAAGCGGATTCCGAAAATTTTGTTGGGGTTGCGATTCTCGATCGCACAGCTTCGGACCCCAGTTTTGGGTGGTGCTTTGGCGAGAGAGCCGTTGGCTAATGGGGTTTCGTTTGATTTTTGGTCGCACACAACACAGCCCACAAAGACCCCGAAAACTGCCACTAAACTCAAGTTGACTACGCCTAAGACTCCCGCGACCGGTGAATCAGGAAAGAAAACAGCAGCCAAACCAGCTAAATCGAAGCCTACCAGCGCTAAAAGAGGCAAGAAGGAAATAAAGGCCACAAGTGATGAAGATGCTGCTGAAACTCCAAAGGAACCTGAAATGGAGAAACCGCTTGATCCTCAGGAAGCTAAGCTGAAGAAGGAGAAAGAAGGTAAAGAATTTACCTACGACCATCCATTGCCCTGATTAATAGCTACAGCTCTATTTTCCCCTTTCTACTCCATTCTCAACAGTTCTTGCAGCAAAAAACGTGCTGTGCTGACTTGTTTCCCCCACCAGTGCTCTATCTCCGCCACAAACTCCAGAAAGGCTTCCTTACACGTGACCAGGCACCCAAGGAAGAGGAAATGGCATCCATGTCCAATTACATCCAGAAGCTGGAGTCGTATTCCGACCTCGAAGTCAGCATCATCCGCACAACCAAGATCAACAAGGTCCTCAAGGCCATTATCAAGCTGAACTCGATCCCCAAGGACGAGGAATTTAACTTCCGCGGCCGGTCCATCAACATCCTGAATAAGTGGAAAACTCTTCTGGATTCCGATATTCCCCCAGCAAAGCAGATGGAGGAACAGGAACCAGAGCCTATTGCAAAAGCAAATGGCCACAAGCTGATCAATGGACGCAAGACGGAAGAGGCGACTGAGGGGGATGACGAGGCTGCCGGTGCTATCGCCAGTACTCGAGCGGATGAAGATGAGCCCATGCCAGACGCACCAGAGCCAGGAACTGCAGCGGATGATGAGAAGTCGGGTTCGCCTCCTGCCAAAGGGGAACCGGAAGCTGTAGGGGCTTGAAGTATAATTTGCTCCTGATTTCTGATCATCTCGTTTTCTCGTTTCGTTTTTTCCCTAATTCTATTTTATTTTTCTCTATTCTTGTCTCTACTTTGTTTTTTTTATTTAACAAAATTTCATTTGATTCCCCCACCTCCCTCCCCTTGAGTGTGTGAGTCTGCCAGTGAGTGAGATCCCTTGTCGAGGTGTTCAATTTTTCTTATTTCACTATTCCTTTTCTTATTCTATTGTTTATTATATTTTCATTTTCAAGGCCGCTCTTCCCCTTCCCTCGATAACATGGGGGCATAGGTAAATTTGGGGCCTGGCTACTAAAACCTTCCGCCTAGTCAGGCCTTGGGAGGGAAATGGGATACTTGTTTTCCACTGGCAGACGTCATAATACGCGTGGATAGCTCATACAGGATGGCGACCCGACAAGAGAATGAGGGGTTGGGAAATATAAAGCGGGCAAGGGGAATCCAAACGCAGACCTCGGCGGAGCAAAGGAACAGCGTTGGTTTTGTTGGGTCAGTTTGAGAAAAAAAGAGAGAAAGAAGGTGCTCACCCAACAACACATGAGAAGCAAGAAGGGAAAAGAAAGGAAGAAAGACAAGAAACAGGCTGCTCTGAACGAGCTGAAAGAGTGAAAATTCAAAAATCAAAAGCATGTGGAGAAAGAAAAAAAGAAAAAAGAAACAAAATCCGTTTGAGAGGGGGTGAAAAGAAAATTATTGTCTTTTTTTCCCTTTTTTTTCCCCCGTCTTTTCTTTTATATAGTTATATCTCAACTACTTTTCTGGTTCTCTTTCTTTCCTTTATTTCTGAACAAAAAATACGGTTTGTTGTTGAGGGAAATGAAATAATTTGAGGGGTGGGTTTTGTTTTGTTGTTGGCTTTTTGCTTTCTGCTTGATTTCTGTTTGTTGTATGTATTCTCTCGCTCTCTCACTCTTACTTCTGCTTTCTATGTGTAAGTTAGTTCTAATTATTTTTGCTCTTATGTTATTTTCTCCTTTTTCTGATATTTTTTATCAGGTTTGAAAATTTAGTTTTTTATCTTTCTCTGTATGGTTTGAATGAGGTTAGCAAAGTAGTTGCTGATTTTTTATTCTATTGATGGTAGTTTTCGCTGCAGTAATTCTATTGCTTTACTTCATACTCTGTACTCCGTACATCGGTTTTCTTCGTCATTCAGTCACTAAACTATTTAACAACGCTGTGAACAATCCCTTTTCCTCCCCTTTTCCTCCCTTTTTGCTCCCCTTTTCCAGCCTGAAGTGGCATTCTGTCGATAACATGAGCCATTGAAAAAGAAATAACTTGTTAGGATAGACAACTTGAAAACGAGCGTGAACTGGTGAAAAATCATATGCTTTTTACAAAATTCACAGCTGAACTCGAAGGCCCCTAAACCTCCCAAACCCCCTCGAATCCCTCAAAGAAAAGTCGCCATCCGATGGTCGTAATGATTAAGACGAGGTACACGGGTCTACATCCGTCTCTGCCATAGCCTCGTACAACTCTTTCTGTTCCAAGTCATGCTCCGCCCAAGGTTTAAGCAAATTCTGGGCGCCACAAGATTTCAATTTGTCGAAATTGGCTGGGGGCATGCATTGGCGGAGAGAATACACGTTGAGGTAGCTGAGTTGAATTTTTTCCGCGCAGTCGTCCTGCACCTTAAGCCCTCTATCTAGCATGAAATTCAGGAGGAAAAATGATATCCTTAAGATCGCCAGTTGATAATTTAAGGTCCACATGGCCAATCGTCCGCCCTGCCCTCATGAGTTACTGTACATACAGCACCACATCTGTGATTTTAGCCACAAAAGCGACTATCGGGACGTAGGGCTGTGGTGGAGTGGAACGAGCCCTATCTTTTAGCGGCGGCCCCAAATTCAGGCCGCCGCCTAGGAGACTGGCTTTTGAGGCCTTGACCCTCTAGTTTAAACCCGACCCGCAAAAAAATATGCTTGCGCCTCTAGATGGTGACAGGGGTTTCCCTAAGCCTAGTTGAGCTAGCCAGACACTGGAAGCGCGATGGGCAGCTGGCCTCATACGACCCTAAAAACATGTCTCGAGTTAGTTAAACCCGCCAACCTACTTTTCGGGTTCAACCCCCTGTTTAAACTCGACCTGTGAAACGAACAGCATAACAAGTTAGTAATGTAAGGCCGCCAGTTACCTCGACGAAGACGTCCAACGGGTACAAGTTCGATCAAGGTATCAAATTGGACGGCTGTTCGATTATTTGCTCGTATTAGGTGACGCACGGTTTTCGCAGCTAGGGGGGAGCGAGTCTCCTTCCGACGTTTCTATCAGAACGAGGATGTCCGCCGTGTATCTCTCCTTCACCATAAGGCGCATAGCTCCTCCACCACCTTCCCCGTTGCGAACTGTTGGAAGTAGGGCCGGGGGAGTTGAGGAGCGACGGAGACCGTGGTTGGGGGCTTTGCCTAAATTGGATCACGCCGTATGTTTGCAGTTTCAATTTAAAAAGTTGAAGAGGCTTTGGTAGTGTTATAGGGGGTGACGGGAAAAAGATGTTGCAAGGTCCCTTACAAGTTTACCAGAAATCGCGGGGTGATATCAACACTGGGGTTGGCCATCGTGGGGTAGGAGGTAACCACCAACTCGGACGTGGAAGCTTCGGCATGAGCTCGGCAATCTTGAAGGGTTTCTCTGGTAAGCTGTCTGTGGCAGTCGCGACGTCCATTTCACCGTTTTGAACCGCTTGCCTCAAGTGGCAAATTTCTCTTCTACCAAAATATTTCATTTTTGTAAAAGTACTTGATGAAGAATTGATTTTCAGGTGGTAGACGGCCTCGTAGGTCCTGGGGACATAATTCGACCATCGCGGCGTAGATCCATTCGATTTTGTGGTTTGCAAGGTAGGGTGGAAGCGCATCATCAGTGGACAAAATTTTGTTGACAAGAGTCTCTATAATAGCTGAAAATGGGGAACATGATTTGGTCAGCATCTTTTACCCATCCACAGATCTATCTGCAACAAGAGGTCCTTACAGTTTAGAAAAACCGAAAATCGAGGAAATGGACATGATGTTGAGGGAAGCATGGTTATTAAGGCTTGGTAGTGCTCACTTCCAAGATCGAGATGCCAAACACTCGCTGGAGATAGTACCATGCCAACGTTAGTCCCTAGTGTCTTGTGTTTGATGCGTATGCTGGCATCATCACCATCCTCAGGAAGCTCGACGCCACGACGTTCAAAAGGCACCTTCTCGAAGTCATAAGAGAAAAGATAGGCAGCAGCGTCTGATATCTGATCATCACATATAGCAAAAACGAGGTCAGCCAAGACCAAATTGTCCAGACCATATACTCTGACAGCCAAGTCGCTAACAATGCAAAGGCGGTAACCAGCTTTCGCAAGAAGCTCAGCTGCATAAAGTTGTGGAACAAAGCACGCGACATCAGAATCGCCAACATCTTTGTAGCGATTTCGATCCATATCTGCAGTACTCTGTACTCCGTAAAATGGTATACTCTTGCCGTATCCTGGGGGGCTCATAATACAACTACTAAACAACGATGGAAACATCCACTGCGAGATAGAAGAACTGATCGTAGGCGGTCTGGAACGACAGAACCTGAGGCAATCAACCTTCTGAGACGAGAAAACAAGAGCTGTGTTACTCACAAACTAGAGCTGCTTTTTCTCAAACACGTCACGAAGATTTTGAGATGGCTTACTATCTGGGTTAGTCTCTTTGAGATTAGTGTCTTAATTCAGTTTAAAACATCAACAGCAATTCTTCTGTGCAGGACAATGGTTTGAGATAGGTATGTCTTATTCTACCACGCGATCATTTCCCTGAATAGCTGAATAGCTGAATAGCTGAATAGCAAAGAAATATGCCGAGACGCCAAAGATCATATGGATCATCCATTCAAGGGATTTTGAATGTATGAACAAGCCAAAAGGCAACAGAACCATTAGATGTACGGACTGTATTTGGTAGGCAGATAGTTTCGGGATCTGTGTCTGTAGTTATCTAATTTTGGTCAGCATATACGGTTTTTCGGTTGGTTTGCCCAACTGAAATTCTCATTTGAAATTCATATTTCCTACTCCCCTTCATTCCATCATTCTTTGAGACAATTATGAACTTGAAAGGATTTTTCTGATTTTATTCTTGAAAAGTATGGTTGGCTTCCAGCGCCGCAGTCTGATAAATATAATGCATAGGGCGGGCTGAGAATCGTACAGACGCTGGAGGTATGGTCCGTTTGAAGTGATGAGGTTCCTGCCAGTCAGGTAGTGCTCATGCAGTGTAATCAACGCCAGTTAGACTCCGGAGTTTCTCGCTTGGTTGTGACCATAGGCCGTCCGTTAGGACTAGAATCCTACTCACATGTTCGGTCAAGTGCACAACAGCCAATGGTACGGTGATATATTGCCTCATTCAGTTGGTGGTGAAAAATTTGTCTGCTTTCCAGTTATCCATCAGGATGAGGACACAAGGGGTATATGCAATTGGAGGTAAAGATGAATGTAGTGACGGCGTGAGTAGTAGAACACCCCTTTGCATCTAGCTGTCAACATATATTGAGCCGTCGCTCCTTTCCATAAGAGCGAGGGGATATATTTAGAACCACGAATAGGTTGCGTCTTTTCATTCCCATTGGAGTCAGAGGGAGAGCATGCGCGCTGAATGCAGGTTAGTTACAAGGTTTTCAAGAGCTTACACGGTCTTGCTTGTTCTCCATGGCTGTTAGTTCAACAACATCAGGAAGGCAGGTAGAGGGAATTTGCACATGGCAGGCTTGATAGCTGGGATGATCCGAAATTTATGGTATTAGAGCGTAAATATGTACAGTGACGATGAATAAAGTAGAGGCGGAAATAAGAGGAATGACGAAGAAGTTTTGAGGGTATTCATCCTAATATCCCCAGTGCGATAGACTGAAGGCTCAAACGGTAGCCGCAATATCTCTCTTCGCCTTTTCTATGTGGCTTCCGGCGGTAACACATGCAGTTGGATCATGAAGGAGGTCCGAAGGCCGCAATATACCGCAATGTAAACGTATTTATTAACGCATTCCGTTTGTCGTTGTCATGCGTACCTCCCCGCAGAATTTCATTTCTATGATGAGAACCCCGAATTCTGAAGCAGCATGGCTTAAGATCTGATGTTCCTCTCTTTTTTTATAAAATTTGGAGGTGGAATCGACGGCAGAGGGTATTAATGACAGCCAAGCCGTATACTGTCATCAGATCTTGGGCGCCAGTCAACGGGAGTTTGCTTTCTCAGGGTGAGTCGAACCCGAAGGATTGGCAGTTACTTTCGTCCGAAATCTGCCGCAGTCGCTGTTGCGACCCGTGGGATATCTCAGCCAGGGGTATAAATAGAGCCCAGGTGGACGGATAAGTGCCATACACGAGTCGATCACGCAATCTTCCGTCCAACATTGCCTATTCCTCTCCCAACCACGCTAACAACAAGGTCCCCAGAGTCGTTTTCTCCAGGTGCATCCCTAATTCCCCATCCAGGAGTGCCGAATTTATTTAGGTCTCTGGCGAACTGGATCATGGATTCATCGGCGATGACATCCCTTCCAACCTGCAATCGTCCCACATCTTCAGAGCCCATCGCCATGAGCGTTATCATCGTTGGTGCAGCAGCTCTCGACACGCACCCACCCACCGAGACGGCCTCCAGGAGCTGGTGAGCACAACGTCGCCCAATATCTTCTGGAGGCTCCCCTCCAGTGGGTAGCGACGCCACATCAGCGGAAAATAAGCATCCAGTAGATGACTCGGCAACTAAGGACAAGCCGAAACCAAGACCAATCTTCTTTTTATTGGAAGGGTTATCTCTGGTTGGTGCATCAACTAAAGGTGCAGAAGATACGTCTGAAAACACATACGTATCAGGGCAAAGCGGATTCAAGACGCCTCTGGCGACTTCGATCATCCTGGCGTTATGAGATCCGGATACGCCTACGGCATATGCCACACCACGTATTTTCTTTATTCTACCAGGGTTTAACAAGTGTAAAGTCTTCGGAAGTCGGACTTGATGACCGAAAACCAACTGCACCTCCCCCCCCCCGCCTCTACCATTTGGCCCCGGGTTTGATCGTCGCAACACACGCAGCTCGATATTGTTGAAAATGCCAAATTGAGCAAATAATGGAAGGATAGCAGTTCGCACACTGTCGACGGACATATCGCCTGTAGGGGTAGAGGAAGTAATAACACCAGGGCCAGTGAAGAGGATATTAAATTGGGATTTTGAAAATGGAGCAAGGAGACACATTGGTAGCAAGAAATAACTAATGCCACGGGCGCAATTAGAAGGGATTTCGTGCTTTATGACCCCTCCGCTTGCACCGGATCCCGGGGCGCTCCCTGTTATGAGCCCAGGTTTGTAGAGGACAATGGTACCGGTGTAGGATATTTCCATATGCGAGCCATTGGTAACAGCTTCGAGGAGGCGTAGGAAGGAAATTTCATGGGGAGCAAGGCCCGTATGAATGGGATCGGACGACCGGATTTGAGACACATGAATTGAACGCCCAGTCAAGGTCGAGAGAACAAGGCGGAGGGTGAGCTGGCGGTGGGAAGTGAAGCGCAGAGGGGGTTGCGGAGTAGCCATTGTCGATTACAACTGCGAGTTTTAAAGGAGAAATGGCTGTCGATGCCAGCATGAGCATATAAAGTAACTGAGAGTGATTTCAGAACTCGCAATGCCAGTAATTAAAATACCTACTCACTCCCGGACTGGTCCAGTCTCTCTCTCACTGGGCTGGGATCAAATATCAAATTTTCGGGAGCTTTTGAAAAGCTTCAAAAAACCACAAAAATAAACGGGCGGGAGGAACAATAATTATCCGGAGCTACAGCAAGGTTGTATTTATCGTATCTATCATACCTTGGCTCATGCTCTTATCGCATGGAAAGATTGCCTGGGGTCCCGTAACCACCGTATTTCAATTACTGCGCGGGGCATAATACCGGCTCGCTGTGCTCAGTAAGCCCTATATTTTACACATCTAGATAGCATCAACATGATTCATTCATGATCAAAGACCTTTTACCATTTCAGTCCTAACCTATCCTAAATCCTAAACCTGTCCCGTCTACGGAGTACTTAGCATCGGGGATCCGCAATCCTAGTAGTAGTTTACAATGCTTCCTCCAGCGCTCAACTTGCCTCAATGGTAATCATCTCACCAAACGTTTCAAGATGCACAAGCCCCACCCACCCAGTCAGAAAGAAAGAAAAAGCAAAAATGAAAATGAAAATGAAATGGAGAGAATGAAAAGGGGAACAACAACGCCACCCCAAAACCAGATCATCACAATAACTAACCCCGAAAAATGATTGTTATCCTTTTTCTTCCAGGCTCTCCGAAAACTCCCACCTTCTCCAGCCTCCCGTAAACAACTACTGCGTCTATCACCCTTCCTCCCCCGCCACACAGGGCTACACCGTAATGGTCGTCGGTGGCCCCAACTCCCGCACAGACTATCACATCAACTCGACCCCTGAATTCTTCTACCAACACCGAGGCTCCATGCTTCTCAAAACCGTCGACAACAGCACCACCCCGCCGACTTTCCAGGACATCCCCATCCACGAAGGGTCCTTATTCCTGCTACCGGCAAATACGCCACATTGCCCCGTGCGTTTCGCGGATACCGTGGGGATTGTCGTGGAAATGCCCAGGGGAGAAGGGGCGGAGGATGCAATGCGGTGGTATTGCACGGGGTGTAAGGAGGTGGTATGGGAGAAGAGGTTTGTGTGTACGGATCTGGGGACCCAGGTGAAAGAGGTTGTGGAGGAGTTTGCGGCGGATGAGGGGAAGAGGAAATGTAGTGGGTGTGGGAAGGTGGCGGCTATGAGGTATGCAGAGGGAGAGTTGGTTCAACCGGGGAGGTTTCCAGAATAGAATGTGGGATTAATATCAGGTAGGTTAGGCTACTATGCAAAAGAAGGAGCCCGCTTGGGGAGGGGAGTGAGAAGGGGGGGGAGGGGTGTTTAATCTATAGATCAGCTTGATAGATGATGGGCCCAACTTCTTGTAATTAACGGACCAAATTTTGCTGGTTCTTCTGAATTAGTAGTAGCCCCTAATATCTAGTTCTCTCCTGGAGCTTTGTTGGCGTCCAGAAATGCGTCGTGAAGCTTTGGGGTGTCACTCAGAGAGACCATCCACGAATGGAGGTGTAAGACTTGATGAATGGTTTCAATCAGGGGCGCAATAGGAGTTTTTATTTATGTGGTCCCCAAAGTTAAAGAAGAAGGAGGAGACCGGGGTAACAGGCAACGTATGGATAAAGTGCATGCGTGGACCTAAATCCGTGGAAAACGGGAAAAGCAACACTTCCTTCAGTGGTGTATTATTCCAGGAAATAAATAGCGGTAAAAAAATGTAAGAGAAGAAAATGTCGGGTATAAGTGAGAAGAAAACGAGCCATTGGGTGACTTTGAAGGCATGTAAGGCAAAATACAAAATACCTAGGGGAGTGAAAAAAATCGTAAAATCCGGCAAGGCAAAATTGGGGGGCAAAGATTGATGTTTAGTAGATGTGATATATTAAGGGTTGGAATTGGAATTTGAAAAAAAAAATTAAAAATTAAAAAATTAAAAAAGTTGAAAAATTGAAAGGTGGTCTGTAAAAGCTGTCAAATGGATTGGTGAAATGGACATATTTGTGTGTAGAAAAAGTAATTACAACAGGCTATATCGAGGAAATGAAAGAACAAAAGAACAGAAAATCAAATTAAAGAAAGGTACAAAATTTTTTTAAAAAAAAAGGGAAGGAAATGGGTTTGAAGAGGGAGGGTAACATAACAGAAATGGTGGAGAAACTTAAAAGGGGAATAATAAGTAATTAAAGTAACAATCAATCCAGTACGTCAATCAGCATTAAATGGCCGGAAAAGCAAACAAGAAAAAGGAAGGCAAAAATGGCTTTAGGAAATGCAAGAGGAGGGGTTTGATTTCACGCGAAAATACGAAACAAAAGGGGAGTATTTGCAATATATCCGCACCATACCATGACATGTCGCGAAAAGGGGAAGGAGGCACGAAACGATGGATAGGGGGGAAAAGGGGGAGGGAGGAGAAACAGTGGAAAAGCGCCGTACTGTCCATCATAAACACCATCCAGCTCAAAACCTCACAAACATAAATAACCTTTCAGGTGCACACCTATTCCATGTATTCAACGAGTGGCACTCCAATAACTAGTAACAACAAAGCAGCCGATTTGGTTGGGACGAGGCTGTGGTTTCGGTTGACTGTTGGCGGAATCAAAAGGTTTAATCTTCAAACGGACAATCGATACTCTCATGACCATCCCGCTCGCACAGGGCACACCACTTCGTCTCATCAATGACACCCGATGCCTTGCCCGCAACCGGTGACATGGACGCCGTCAGTCCGCCAATACCCTTCAAGCCCTCCAGCACTGCTTCGCGGCCCGTCCGCTGCGAGCTGGGACTTCCGCTGGCGTTCATACTATTGTATCCATTTGTTGTGCCTAGGTTATTCTGTTGGTGGTTGTTGCCGTTATAGCCTTGGTGGTTGGTGTTGGTGGTGCTGTTGTTATTGTTGTTATTGTTATTGTTGTTATTTTTTGCAGGTGATTTACCAGCCGCGTTCCCATTAGCGGCAGCGGAACCAAACATATTCGTGCAGGTGAGGATATCATGGCCGCTCGTTTCGCAGATCTCGCACCAGAGCGCGCCGCCGTCGTCTGTGCTGGAGGACCGTGAGTCAGACTCTGGCATACTCTCGAGTTGCTGGTGACGAAGAGGTTCGTTATGGTGAGAGGAGGAGAAGTGGGAGTATTGGTTATGGCCATTGCTGTTTCTACTGGGAGGGGGAATGGCGTCGTGCCAGTCATTGGGGACGACGGTGCGATCGGAGAGGGTGTGAGTGTGGCTAGCAACGCCAGTGCCGGTGCCGGGGTGGTTGTGTTGCTGTTTGAGCGGTGAGGAAGTTATAGTACCGGTACGGTTTCGGCTTGGACGGCTCTGGTTTTGGTGCTTTTCGAGCTCGCGCTCTAACTCTTCAATGCGATAGGATTTGCGATCTGTGAGGCCCTCGAGTTCCTGAATACGATGCTCGAGCCTGGCGATGCGGTCAGCATCTTGGTGGTCCCCGTTGTTGGCAGCCCCGCCATTCATCTGGGTTAGGCTCGTGGGTTCACCCCTGCTGAGGGAATGGATGATAGCTTTCAGGCCGCGGATTTCATCATCCTTCTGATCTAGATCTTTGGTGCTGGCATTTCCATCGCCACCGGCTCCTTTAGATGTGGAAGTCGGTTTCTCCCTCTCCTGTTTCAATTCTAGCCTAGTTCTCTCAACCTCGCCCCTGAGGAATTCGACTTCCCCTCTGGCCTCGGCTTCACCCCTACGAGCGTCCTCAAGGCCTTCTTCTAGTTCCGAAACCAGTTCCTCCAGCTGCTTAAGCTGTCTTGCGACAGTTTCCACATCTTCGCCGCGATCTTGTAGCTCCCTATTAGCCTGCATCAGCTCCTCTAGTCTTCTCTCGTAAACCCTCTCAGTTTCCGCTGCAGCCACTTCCAGCGTATCCAAAGTGCTACGGAAATCTGCCCTATGGCTGTCGAATTCAGCCGTGAGGGCGGCGACCTTCTCGTTCTTCTCGTGGAGTTGCGCCCGTACATGTAGCGCATCCGAGCCTTCCAATTCTGTAATACTCTTTTGAAATTCCGCCAGTGTCGCAGCCTGGTCTTCCAGCTGCTTATCACGATCACGCAATTGTTTCTCTAGATATCTGATCCTGTCTGCGGACGACGACTCATGGTCGTCAAACGCGGGCGTTCTCGTGTCATGCCGTCTTACTGACCCGGGGGTGTTCATGCCGCTTTCCATGCTAATTCTAGACGACGGGCGGCTGGGAGGCCGTGTAGTCCTGAGCGGCGTTCGAGGGACTCCCCCATTCGCAGCAGATGTACTCTTAGAAAACGCGGAGGGTGTTCGTAGTGCGGTCAGATTTAATTTGGGCGGAGAGGCCCGTGGTGATTCGGGGCGTGGAAGCGACGGACGTCTGAATTTGGGTCTGTTTACAGACATTGGGCCAGGGCCAGCACCCGGGCCGACAGATTTGCTGAAGGCAGGTTTGGAGGAGGGTGTTGGCGGCGTGCTGCCCATTGAGCCGGTCCGTTTGGAGACATATCTGTTATTATTCATCGGCACAAAGATACCGGAACCTGGTTGCGACGTGTTGAAGTAGCTCCGGCCCTCGACGTCGCCATTGTTTTTGCCCCGGCCGGCGTGTTCGGGGGCCAGTTCGATGCCGGCAAAGCGGCCAGGTTTCCCAGCGACGGGGCCTATGAATTTGACGGTGCCATACATGCCCCCTGGTACGTTCACCAGGTCTCCCACCTGGATATCGTCAAGGGATGCCATGCTTGAATCGTGAATTGGGTGGGGGGGTGGTGAAGAAGGGGCCTTGGTAACGTTGTTTTCGTGTCTGAAGCCCTTGGTGGAGTTGCGCAGGGGTAGTGATGGGATTAAAAGGGCCGTAGTAACATGTCAGGCGTAGGGCTTTAACAACATGAGAAAAGGAAAAGAGAATAAGGAAATGGAAAAGAGACAAATGAGTGAGGAAAAAGGCCCCTGATGAAACGTAGACAGTCGTGGGTGAAGCGATGGGTCGCGAGAGAAGCAGAAGTTTTGTTGTGGCGCATAAATAAATAAATAAATATTTACTCCGTACGGAGTACTGTCAGTAAAAAAGGGGACGATGACGATGGTCGAAAAAGGAGGGAGAAAAAGAAAAGAACTTAGATATCCATATGGATATATTTTTATTTTTTAGATAATATACGGAATCAATAGGGACTCGTCAATGGCACTAAAAACATTGTTGATTATTTATTCTATATTGTCTCTCTCCATATTTATTTTATTTAACTCGTAGTAAAAAAAATAAACAGACTTCCGTATGCATCATATTAATTATAACCTAAAGAGAACAGGATAGCGAACACACGAGAAACAAAAATTAAAAATTAAGGGCACTTCGTATATTGATCATGAACAGCAGATCTAGATGCACGGATCTGGACCTGAATGCTATCATTATCCATCCATTCGTATTGAGAGAGGCGCATCTCAGCCCCGAGGGGACAGATAATAAACATTAAACGCCGAACAAATTCCTCCAACTTCTCTGTTACAACTATACAACTATCTATCAATTTGATCAAACTCTGCCGCTGTATGTTAAATAAGTGCTTGACTGAGTCGTTGCTCTATCTCTAGTATTCGCTACGGGTTGTTTTCTACCCTTGTTGCTTGAGTTGAACCCCCCGGATCCTACATTTATTAATATTAAATAAATATAATAGCTTGGCTGCCCGTCGTCATCACTAAATCTGCCCTCTATATACAACCAACTCGCGCTCCTACTATTCTCCTTCTCTACGCCCCTTGATACATTCAACGCCAACCATGTCGCAATACTTCTTCGACCTTCTCTACACCTTCACAGACTGCATGTGCTGTTTCCCTAACTCTCCGCAGCTTAAGATCAACAACAGGAGTTTCAAGCTACTCCGATTGCTAGGAGAGGTATGCATGCTGGCTATCGGAATGAGATGAAAAAAGAAGAAGAAGAAGAAGAAGAAGAAGAAAGATGGGATTACTGAAACTAAATCCCTCTTAATCTAGGGCGGATTTTCCTACGTCTACCTCGTCCAAGACAAAAACACTGCTGAACTCTTCGCCCTCAAAAAGATCCGCTGCCCTTTCGGCCAAGAATCCGTTTCCCAAGCCCTCAAGGAAGTAGAAGCATACACCCTTTTCTCCCCAAACAGATACATCATCCATTCCATCGACTATTGTGTCGCTACTGAATCCGGCTCCAAATTTCGCGCTGATGGCGGCGACCCGGGCTCCAAAACTGTCTACATCCTCCTCCCTTACTACCAGCGCGGGAACCTGCAGGATGCCATCAATGCCAATCTGGTCAATCACACCTCGTTCCCGGAGAAGAAGCTTATGTCTTTCATGCTAGGTGTAGCCAAGGCGCTGAAGGCGATGCATCAGTATCGCGTTAGGGGTGGTGCAGGCGCGGTTAAGAAGGCAAAGATGGTTCGAAATGAGGCTGAAGCGGCAGATGCTGACACAGCGGCTTCTCGTGGACGGCTAGCGAGGAGAGGCACTCGTCGGGACAGCGATGATACGGAACACGAGCCGTTGATGGATGGGGAGGTTACGATTAGCCAGGAAGGGGTGGATGAAGGTGGTTTCCGCCCCTACGCGCACAGAGATATAAAGCCAGGTAGGTACACACACAACATCCACAGCCTGCTGATACGGAATTTGCTCGTAAAATAAATAAGAATAAAACCCCCACTAACAAATCTCCCCCTTTTCCCACAAAAACAGGAAACATCATGATCGACGACGACGGCGTAACCCCCATCGTCATGGATCTAGGCTCCCTGTCTCCCAGCCCAATCGCCATAACCTCCCGCTCCCTAGCCCTCGCCGTCCAAGACACAGCTGCCGAACACTCCACAATGCCCTACCGCGCCCCCGAACTCTTCGATGTGAAAACTGGCTCCATCATCGATACCAAAGTCGATATATGGTCGCTGGGTTGCACGATATATGCTTGTCTGGTGGGCAAAAGTCCCTTCGAGGCACGCAGTGAGGAAACTGGTGGCAGTTTGAGTATGTGTGTCCTTGGTGGGGATTGGAGGTTTCCAGATGACAAGGCGCAGGGACAGAAAGGTAAGGGAACTGCCGGTGCTAGTACGTCTAGTGCTGCTGGTGCTTCTGGAGATGGGGAAGGGAGTGCGGCTGCTGCTGCTGCTGGACGTGGTTCCTCCAGGAAAGGGGGCATTAGCGAACCGTCAAAGGAGGTGGTGAGGAGGTGTTTGCAAGTTGAACCGGCGGATCGACCGGACATTGATGAACTGATTGAGCTTTTGAAAGCAACTATCGAAGAGTTGCCGGATGATGAGTGAGGATTTGTTGCCAGTAGCTTGGTTTTCAAACCATTTATTTCTCTTGTCGTTTTCCTTTGTCAAAACGAGGAGGCTTCTGGTTTATTTATTTTCTTATTTTACTGAAGCGAAACGCACCTTTTTCATAGGGTTTCATTATATATCTCTTTGTTGCTCCCTGAGTAGGCTGACCTGGCGTTCTTTTTTTTTCTTTCTTTTTTTTCTCTTTTCAAGCTTTGGGATTGGGAAATGTGATGTTTTATATATGCCTACGTGTATTCTTTCGATATTACTTTCATCCTTCTTGTTTCGAGCTCACATGTATATCTACTGTTACCATATCTCCGACAGCCGTTAACTATTTCTGTTTCTGTATCGTTCAGCCTGTCCTACCTGGGTATTCAAGCTCACTCACATCATTGCTTTCTATGAAATAAAAAGAAAAAAAAAGGAAAAAAAAAGGAAAAAAAGGGGAAAAAGGATAAAAGGTTCTGTTTCTTTTTACTTTTTCTTTTCTTTCTCTCTCGTTATTTTTATTTCATTTTTACGGATGAATTAATTCACTTATAAATCTTCTGGCCCCCTTTTCTTTCCTCTTTGGTTTCTCTTGTTTGAGCGCTCTTTAAATCCACGCAAAACGCGAATGCAGCACAGCTCTCTCCCTCGATACTCGCTCTAGCCCGAAATACATTGGAGATAAATTTAAGGCAAAAACGTGAATCACTAATTGAAGCTACTCTGCCACTGCCAACTTCATCGTGTCCGCTACAATCTTCTCCTCATTCTGCACTGCCGGGAACCCATCCGACCCATCCTTATCTAACAACGGTGGCAAACCAGCATACTTATTAATCCAATTAAGAACCGTCCGATACCAAAGGAGCGAATTCTCTGGGTTCAGGACCCAATGATTCTCATCAGGAAACGTCAAAAACGCACTAGGCACACCTCGCATCTGCAAAACGTTAAATGCAGCAAGCCCTTCTGCGATGGTGAGTCGGTAATCCAATTCGTTATGGATTATCAGGTGCGGTGTAGCCCACTTGTCAAGGAACAGTGAGGGATCCCAACGATCCCAATTCTCGGGGGCCTGCCAGTATACACCCTTCAGGTCGCGGATGGGGAAGTAGAGCTCCTCAGCTGCCAGGGAAAATTTCGTGCTGAATATACCGTCGTGAGTGACCAAGGCTTTGAATTTGCGGCCCAGTTCATGGCCTTGGATCCAGTTCATCATGAAGCCTCCATACGAGGCGCCCAGTGCGACAGCGCGGCTGGTATCGACGTAATCAAGTTCCTGTTGGATATAGTCGAACCCCCTGACGAGGTCCTCGTATGGTTTACCGCCCCACTCGTTCTGGATGGCGTCTGTAAATGCCTGGCCGTAACCGGTACTGCCTGTCGGGTTGGGCGCGATCGCTACATAACCCTGCTCTGCAAAAACGGCAGGATTCCAGCGCGTGTTCCATTGGTCGCTCCATGCACCCTGGGGTCCGCCATGAATGAGATAGCAGAGGGGGTATTTCTTTTTCGGATCGAAGTTGGACGGTTTTATTACCCAAGCGTGAATCGGATGGTTATCTGCACCACTCCACCAGATGTCTGTGACTTGATCGGGAGCGAGGCCGAGTGACGCGCCATGTTTTGAGCTTGAACAGATAACCCTGGATTGTTGGTCCGTATTCGACAAGTCTATCACTGAGAATACACTGTTTTCCACGAGACTGGTGCTGGTCAGGAATAACTTATTGGATGCTGAGGCAACACTGGTTACGTATCCGGAATGGGTAAGTTTGCTGAGCTGGTTCGTAGAGGCCTGGGTGTAGTCAGCCATTGGAAGCCTGAATACGGCGCCGCAGCCGGTGTCTTCGACTCGGATAAATAGGTCAGCATCATTATCACCCCATGTGAGGGAACCTGGACTGAGATCCCATGCGCCAGAGCCATCAGCTGTTGCAAAAATCTCAACAGGTCTAGACGTTTCAGTCTGCGAGTCAAACAGCCCGGGGACAACAATGATTCTGTTTTTATCCGATTCATATCCGTCCTCCTCCATGGCTAGAAATGCTAGGTTATTTGTCACTGGAGAAATAACTGGAGAGCTTACCGCTCCATTCAAGCGATCGAGCGAAAGTGCTTTGGCTGATATTGGTAGAGTTTGTGTCCATGACTCGGGCTCCATAACGCAAATATAAACGACACATTTGGTATGCAACGCCTGATTTAAACTCCGATCTTTAGCCACAAACACGATACCTCGGGGACATATATCGAAATGGTCTGTTCCACCAAAGGGCGGAATAGGCGATTCCAGATCGAGCCGGTCGATGAACTTGAAGAGGCTTTTCAACTCTGACAATTCGTACTTGGGCTGCTGTTTATCTTCTGCCGACGACGGAGTCTTCCGGAGCGTTCCGTAGTAAATGGCATTTTTCTGGGGTGTAATATACTTGTCCCAATGTCTGACGAAAAGAGATGTATACAATTTTCCCGAGCTAAGAGGTTTTGTCGCAGTAGATGGATTGTACAGAGATCCATCCGGATTGGCCTTGCCGGAAACTGCAAAAGCCACGAGCCCAGAGGAAAGAGTAGTGAGTTTTAGATTCGCCACGGGCCCAGGTATCGTCCCAGCGACATATGGGTCTTCTTTACGCTGGCCACAACCGACAATAACGCTGGTCCTTCCATTGTCTCCTTCCTTGAGCCAGACGAGCTTGTCGCCGTCACCTAGCCATTGCGGAGTTCCGGTATAGGAATTTGTCAAGAGAACGGAACTGCCGTTTGAAACATCGAGAACTCGAAGTTCTGAGGTGGTCGTGTGGGTCTCAAACGAATATGTTGTCTGCGTGTAGGCAAGCAATGTGCCTGATGCATTCGGGATGCCAGCAGAGCGTCGAGGAGCGCTCAGCATTACCCTGCGAGTAAAAGCTCAACGTTAGCTTCAGTAGTAGATATTTATTCATACAAATAGCATGGAAAGAACACCATTTATTTTTTTTATTGTCCTACAGCTCTAGCAATGGAGTTAGGGGGGCATAATTACTCTGGGGTAAACTTCAATGCACGAATAGTCATCGTGATATAATCACTGCTACAAATTTGATACACAAAGATAGGCACAGGCCTATTGAAGGTGGGCGGAATTTGTAGTATTTAAGTAACCTTTCCCTTTCAATGGGGCAGGAAGACGCTGTGTTTTCCTCACAACAACCAACCGGAGTCAATCCCAGTGTGATGGCAGCAGAATGGTGTTCGTTCTGAGGCGACAAGGTTAATAATATGATATTAATGCGCGCACGTATTACCGTGAGTCAGTGACGACCCGGGGGTATTGTCTACCTAATCCATGGATAATACTGTAGTACTCCGCAGGTTCTTAGGCACAACTCTCTACCCCGCCTTTTTATTGATCGTGGGATTGCGGTAGTAAAGTGGCCGATATGACTCCTAAAAGATTGGAGTTCAGAGTCATCAGATGAATCAGACCGGTTAACTAGTTACTTGCATTGCTACCTATGTATCTACGTAGTATGTAGTCGAGAGTGTCTAACTTCCTTCGCAGGCATGTTCTTTGAAGTTTTGCTGTTCGGCACCGACATCCCCGCCTAACCTAAATCTAGATAAAAGTATAAATGTGGCCTCAAGTTCAGTTGGCACCTAAAAATCTCCAATGGATATTAAAACCTGATTGACTGAACATTGCAAATTCGAAAATCGCTGCAATCTCCATGGCGGTGGAGCAGTTTAGGAGCCAGCTTTCCATATCATATTATAACGGAGTGAGTAGGACAATCAATGTGGAAAAATGATCCAAATCATCCATTGTTGCTGTAGTAAAATAAGGTTCATCATTTCAACTCAATCAACTCCTTCTGATCCAATATACAAATTTTTTAGAGAATAAAATCGT
This sequence comes from Emergomyces pasteurianus Ep9510, assembly GCA_001883825.1. Taxonomy (NCBI): domain Eukaryota; kingdom Fungi; phylum Ascomycota; class Eurotiomycetes; order Onygenales; family Ajellomycetaceae; genus Emergomyces; species Emergomyces pasteurianus. The sequence continues at coordinate 26,252 of LGRN01000191.1, read as the reverse complement.
AGCAAGAAGCGTTTAGTAGGCAAATCCATACATGACACACATGTTACAGTCTATAAAAACAAATGATCGCAAAAAATAATTTAAAACAAAATAAAATAAAACGAGCTCCAGGAAAATAAAACTTCCCTACTACACATCACTCACTCCTCTTCCTCCTCCTCTTCCTCCTCATCTTCATCCATTCCCTCTGCAGCCGTAATCTTGAACGAAGGATCTTGGTCAACACCCACATAGCTATCGCTCATCAAGAATAGCGTTAGCTCATGCTCACCAGGCGTCGGAACAATGTACTCGAGTTTGAGCTGTAATTTCTTTCCAATCGTGACACGTTTAGTCGCAAGAAGGCTGTTTGTCTTTTCTTCACCGACAACAAGCCACCAGTTCTCCATTTTCTTGCCAGGGTAGAACGGAGCTGAGACTGTGGTATCCACTTCTCCTTCTTCCTCAACATCCCTCTCAATCTTGATATCGATATAAGCGGGTTCGCCAGTGGTGATGCTATCTTCGTCCAGAACAGTGAAGTCGAGATCTATGTTGGGATATTTGTTGTTCGTAAACTCTGCTGCCTGCGCTAGCTGCTTATTGTCAAGACCCAGACGCTTCACGAGGGTAGCGTAATCCTTGTTCTCTGACGGGTCCATAGCTTCCATGAACTCGAAGATGTCCTTGATCCTGTGTGCGAAGAGTTGGTTAGCGATTGATATGCAACTATTGGAGGTGGAGGGGGAAACATACTGGAACTCATTGGCCGCTTTAATGGCCTCGGGACCAAAATGAGGAATTTGCTTCAATGGACTATCCCGGTCCCACATAGCTTGAACAACCATCTGTGACATTTCCATCGCATTCATGGCATTCAAGTGGCCTTCGGAAGACAGGACATCTACACATGCGCTCAGGAGGTTCAAAACTTTATTCACAATAACTTCTTGATCCTTCCCCAGGTCAATCGGAAGCTGCATGCGCGAGAAATGCGCCTGCAAAAGGACGAATGCTTTGAAATGTGGCGAGTCGTAAACTGGTTGCGACATTTTGACTGGTACCCTATCATATACGCGACGGAGAATATGTTCTTCATGGCGACGGACCTGGATCGATTCAAATTCCGTAGCGGATGTGACGATTTCGAGAATGCCTTTCAGCTTGGTTCTGGCTGTTAAAGAAAGTAAGAATGTTTGCATGGTGATGAATGAAATGTTGTAATATGCAGCAATCATCGCAGCATTTAGTGGTGACAGAGTGTCATCCTCCTCGTCCAGGTCGATGATCTTGGCTTCAGAGAGCTCCTTTAGAGTATTCTCAACCAGCTCTGAGAGAAACGTACTTAAGCCTTCATGGCTCACATCTGTTAGGCCATAGTAGCTAGGATTTGCGAGGAGGCGGCGATAGAAGTACGTGTATGTCATCCAATCAACCGCATCTTGAGTGGATGCAATGGTTTTCGTGCTGATTTCGGTGACAAACGCGTCGTGCAGATATATTTGTAAATGGCTTTCTATTGGCAACGCTTCATTCAAGAACTTCTTGTAGTAGTCGCGCTTGACGGAGGGAACCATCAGCACTCCCTTTCCACTTTTGTCTTCAAGAGGGCGAGAAGCTTTTCCGAACATTTGAAGTATTTCGCTTATAGGGTAGTCGATATATCGATGCTCTCGGCCATCAAAAAATTGGGTATTCATGACAATTACCAGATGCGCATTGAAATTGATCTCCCAGCAAACATCTCGGGAGGCAAGCATGACCTGAATTGCACCAATTTTGAAGAGATGCGAGACAATGCGTTTGTCACTTTTACTAAGAGCCTCGTGATAATAGCCAATTCCGTGTGAAATAGATTCTGCGAGTGCTTGTTCGTCGATTCGCTTTAGCAGTGGTGAAATTTCCTCGACATCAGCATGTAAGAACCTGTCTTCATCGTCTGCGGCAATGCAAGCACCCAACAAATCCAAAGCAGTTGAACGTGTTTGTTTCCGCGTAGGTACAAACACGAGCGTCGGTTTATCAGGAGATAACTGTAGAATTGATCCAAAGGCGGGTTTCGCCATGGCAAGCATGAGAGACGGAAAGTGGGGGATGGTGTAGGACTGAATGTGCAACTCTAAGGGAACAGGACGTACATGGGGGCTAAAGTTGTAAATGGTATGTTTTTTAGCTCCCAGCCATTCCCCAATGTCTCGGGCATTGGACAGAGGGACACTTAGCCCAATCATCCGTATCTCCTTTTCAGTCTGAAGGGCAATATAAAGCATCCGCGAAATAATAACCTCGTAGATGTAGCCACCTTGTCCGCCAAGCATGTGAAGCTCATCGGGGATAAAGAGCTCGACGGCTTGTACGTTCTTCCGGCGTTGCCATTGTCGTGATAAGACATCCCATTGAATAGGAGTAGCGAGCACTAGGTCGGCTTGGTCAAGAATTTTCAGATCCGCAGTGGTTTCCCCTGTAAGTTTCAAAATGTTCTTGCCACCGCTAAGGTTGCCTAACCGGTGTTGCCAATCGTCCGCTCGCTGGTCGATTAATTCTTGGAAAGGAGCAATATAGACTGCTTTGCCAGGATTGGATTTTGACCAGTGATGAAGTAGAGCAAACTCCGCACAAACGGTTTTTCCACTGCCGGTAGGGGCTCCAAGGAAAACGTTGTCATCCGTGTCGAACAATGACTTGAAAGTCTGTGTCTGCACTTTGTTAAAATGGTCCCAGTGAGGATACAGTTTTTGATACTCGGTCCGTTTAAGGGCTTTGACCGGTACTCGTTGCATATCCAACGATGGCGTATGAGCAGGGAAACGCTCTGGCAGAATAAGTTTCTGAAATGAAACGGGTATCTTTGTTTCTGAGTGCATCCACCGATCCGAAACGAGTGAGATGAAATAATTTGGCGGCATCGGTTCCGTTATTGGTACTGTGAATTCGACTAAATGTTCGTTCATTTCAGAAACGGCAAATTCCTTGCGAAGGATGAATTGGTCGTGGAAAAGGATATCTTCACCATCACAGTCTTCCACGATAATCCAGAAGCTTTCAGCAACACCGTGAAGGTCATCGTCCCAGGTGAAATTAGGTGTGATAGTGAGTTCGACGCGTAGCATTGACCGGGTCATTGGTTGAACTTGTGCCTGTACATCGAGACGCGGGAACTTCTCGACAAGGCCGCAAACTACTCGGCCTGCCTTTGGGATGCCTAGTAACTCTCCCATTCTGGGGGGATCTAGATCAAAATATGTGGACCAAGGCACGTCAATTCTTTCGGCCTTTTGTAAGATATCGCGGGGGCATGACGGAAATTGACGAAGAGGGGACATCGTAGGCCACATTCGCTTTTCTGCCATTTTGCAAAGGCTGAGCGCTGTTTTAGCGACAGATGCCCAACCTTTCCTCAGCGCAATTTCGAAAACTGCTCGAAGAATACGACCTGCTGACTGGGTAACATATACCATGTCTGCCATTAATGCTAGCCCGTCCAGCTTCAGGCGAGATATGTAGGCTTGGAGGAGAACGTTGATCTTGGCATGAGGTTCTTCAATGCTTTCCTTGACAGGAATGGGGACACGACCAAGTAACTTCGCTAGCTCCAGTTTTTCATCCTGTCGAACCGGAATATATTTGAACTCATCGCTTAGGGCAAATATACGGAAAAGCTCAATTGTGGACACCATAGGCTGAAGATGGTAGTTATAAGTACTCATAGAACTGTGCGTGATATAATAGTGGGAAGCGATCCGGCCAAGTTCAGTCGATTGGAGTTTTCCAGTCTTTTTCTCATACTTGACAAGGTTAGCCTTTTCGAGCACCGTTGCAGCGGAGTGAATGAGATCCACGCGTCGTTGTTCGAGAGCTTCATCGTTTTCGTAATCAGTACCAACACTGTATAGGCCAGGGGAGCGGAGCATTCGGACAAATAAGTAAGTATAACCGAGCCATTCCACTCCCTCGTCACGATTGCGGACATTTCCGAGCACAATCTCAGCGTTTAGATTATCCGCAAGTTTGCTCATAAGCTGACTTTCGATAGGAAGTTGCTGGTTTAGCAAGGAGAGATAATATTGCATTTCGGTCTGGGATGTGATTATGATACCCTCTCCAAATGTGTCATACTGCGGTCTGCCAGCACGGCCAAGCATCTGCAGCACATCTTGGGGACTCAACTCAACCCAGCTGCCTTTTTCCGGTGAATACACTTGTGTACCCTTGATAATGACAGTATGTGCTGGAAGATTGACGCCCCATGCGAGGGTAGCAGTACAGACAAGAACTTGTAAGCTGCCATCCGCGAAGAGCTCTTGGACGGAGGTACGATCAGCCAGACTCATCCCAGCATGATGGATACCAAAACCGTAAGGCATCAGATCTTTTAGTGCAGAGTCGTTGACTGCATCGGCTTCTTCAGTGAGGATGGCCCGACTGGCTGCGTCACTTCTCAATATTTGGCCTATGGTTTCCATCTCAACTGCTTTGTCTCGGATATACCTGGCGGTCTTTGCCGTTTCTTTTCTCGAGTGAACGAAAATTAGCATCTGATTTTTATTTGTACCGACTTGCTCGAGAACTTTGGTATAGCAAACATCATTCATAGTTTTCAGTTGTTTGATAGCCTTTTTATCGGTTACACCGATAAACTCTTGCTTCAGAGGACATGGTCTGTATGAACCATCAAAGTGGAAAAGCGCATTGATTGGATCAACGCGTAGGAAGCTGCCCACGTCACGATAGTTAGGTAGTGTCGCGCTGAGACCAATCAGGCGCACTGGATCGCCCGTCTGTTCAATTTTACGTATCGTCCTGCTCACTATACTTTCCAATACGGGTCCTCTGTCGTCATGGAGTAAGTGGATTTCATCGATGATTATGAGTCGTACAAGCCGTGTATAGCTGGTGTCAGTCGCTTTTCTCGTGATAACATCCCACTTTTCAGGCGTGGTCACGATAATCTGAGTATCGGCTATCTGTTGTTTTGTAAGTTGCCGGTCACCAGTGAGCTCTGAGACACGAATACCGTAAGGCTTCAATCGTTCGCCGAAATTTCCAACTTGTTCCTGGACAAGCGCTTTCAACGGTGCAATGTAAACGATTTTGAAGTCATCTAACATGATTTCACCAGTGTCAGGGTTCCGATTTTTCCCAATTTCATGTAGCATTGCGAGCATCGCGACATTGGTTTTCCCAGAGCCAGTCGGGGCACAAACGAGCATGTTCCCATCATCGTTGAACGCCGTTGGAAAACATTTCGTTTGGATGCGGTTGAGCTTTTGAGAGTTCCTAAAGCCAGGCCGAGCCCAATCTGGAAGATCTGAAATGGGAATAAGGCGTTCACCTGGGTCCTTCTTTGGCTTTGGAGCGGGAACGTGGATTTCTTCATAGCCCTTAAAAGTTCGTTTTGTTGAACCTTGTGGCAATTTGACGTTGGGGTTGGTCATTAGGTGATTTCCTTGATCAAACACCAGATTCTCAAGGTTGATGAGTTTTTTCGGCTGGAGTCCACCCATCAAAACACCATCCTTTGGCTTGGATTCGGCTTCGGTCGGTTTAGGTCCCGGGATGTCGATATCCATTAGGTCAACCTTCATCTTTCTGCCAGGTCGGTCAGTTGCTGCTTCTCGAGCCACCTTGCCATGAAGTTCATCCAAAATGTCGCGGTGTCCAGCCTCAATCATTTCGTTTTCAAGTGCGGTTTTGGCGCCCGGATCATCGGCTGTTTGCCTCCATTTGGTTACCCAGACAATTCTGTCCCGGTTCGTAATGAGGTTTCCTACCAGCTCCGGATAGTCATAATCAAAAAGTTCCATCAGGTCATTTTCGACATCACGAAGCTGTCTCTCATTGCCATCCTCGGACTTTTCGCTCATCATCCGTAAAGCGTCTTGAGTTTTTTCTTGTTGTATGTGCGCATCGCTGTATATCGATCCGATCTGTCGCTGGAGCCAGTACGCGTCGATTTCACGGACGGGGACGAACTTTGCACTCCCCTTAGTTTTGTCGTCACGAGATGCTTCCGTTGCACCATCGATTACTATTTCTTCGTCAGGGGTTCCCTCTTCGTCCCCTTCAGCAGTGGCACCTCCGGCGGTTGCATCCTCCTCTAAACCAGGTCGATCCTCTTCGTCAGACATGTCCTCGTCGGACGGCTCATCCGCATCTCGAACCTCGCGAGCCATATTATCTTCATCTTCGTCTGATTCATCAAAAACAACGGCTACACCTTGCCTCTCATCCAACTCCTCGCCACCTTGTATACCATCCGCACCATCCTCCATATTTTCATCTTCGTCTTGCGCATCGTAATCTGTGATTTTCTTCCCTAGGTTGACGAGCTCATTAAATTCCTTCGCCCCCATAGTACTTCCAAGTAGATCATCAATTTCCTTTTTCTTGTCGAAATCCTTCATATTTTCATCTTTTAAGAGTTCCAACACGGCATCAGCAGCGCTTCGAATGACCTCGTGAGACACATCGCCTAGGTGATTGGCGGTCAAGGTAAGAATTAAATCATAGGTTGCTCTCGTCGCAGGAGTTTTCGGTCGATATTTCAGGCCTTCGATGAGTGCGTCTGCCGCTGACAAGATACCTACGCCCCGCAACTGCGCTTGCTCCCCTCGCTTTCGTTTTCGCTGTTCCCGCTGCAATACATCTTCACCTTCCCGAATGGCGCCTCGTTCGACGTTCTTGGGAGTAACAAGAGCTTTTTTGATCTTTGTAGCATCGGCTTCTGAGGCTCGTGTGCCCATGTCCTTGATATTAATGCGACCAGCAAGTGACTCTGGGTCGCCAGTAACCTCATCTGTGCGGCGAGTTACGAAACGGCGGTCCGCCTGGAGAACCAGGTTGGACATCGCCGAGTACTTGTACTGTGACACATTATTGGGGTCCGCCATATTGACCACGGTATCACGTTATCGTCGAGAGAGGTTGTTTCGCGCCAATATGGAGTAGCTAGCTTGGATGTTAGAAATATGGCATAAAGTCGGTGAAAAACCTGCAGACAAACACAGGGGCAAGGGTAATCAGGAGCCTAGCCGCATCGCTTGGTATAGCGCGCGAGGTTTGCTTTGCGAATGTCTGATTCACGGATGCTGAGGGTAGTAAACTGGCAGTGTACAAGAGAGAAAATGTTTGTCCGGCAGAAGCTTTGATGCTGTGGCTGTTGGAGCATTGCTGAAAAGGGACTAGCGGCGCAACGGGAGCTGCCCTGGTTGCCTTGGGCGCGTCGCCAGCCGCGACAAGTAGTGTTTCTATGTAACATCAAGCGTGAACAGGATGCAAGTACAGAACGGCGTGGATTATGGATATGGTGGATAATGACATTTTATTTAACTTGTGGACGGCAGCTCAGACGTCCTGTATTGTCATTCTGCTCACATTGCTTCGCTGTCCGCAATGCTTGCAGGACACCCTTTTTGGCCCCCTTGGGAGTGCCATTACAATTCAATCGCGGCGCAAAGAGAAAATCTACTGCGAAACTCAAAGATCTTCCCCAAGGACGTTTGGAACCAATAGAGCCGTATTCTCCTCTCGTTAATGATGCTCCTCAGTATCCGACGGTGATACAAGGCGCCAGAAACAATATGCAAAAGTTCAAGAACTGTGTACTACTCACGAGGGTCGGAAACTTCTATGAGGTACGAATGTCATTTACTTAAACTGTTTAGCAATAAATAATGACAGATATTTATCACTGTAGCTATATTTCGAACAAGCCGAGGAATACGCTGCGCTATTAAATTTGAAACTCGCGCAGAAGAAGACAAATGCTGGGGCGGTGCCAATGGCTGGCTTTCCCTTTTTCCAGTTGGACCGTTTCCTCAAAATACTCGTTCAGGATCTCAACAAATATGTTGCCATCAGTGAAGAATTTGCTAATAATGTTGTTGGCAAAGCGAAATCTGGAGGTTTGCAATTTGACCGTAAAGTAGCTCGGATTGTTACACCAGGGACTTTGATTGACGAGAAGTTTATGGATCCCTATGAGAATAACTTTTTACTCTCAGTATACATGGCTACTACTCGCTCAGAAGAGACGGGAATATTGTCCCCTGAACAACATTCTTCTATTTCGAGTTCCCAACCCATTGGTCTGTCTTGGTTAGACTTATCAACAGGTGACTTCTTTACTCAGCGGACAACAGCGCAAATGTTACCCTCTGCCGTGGCTAGGATAGGCGCCAGGGAGATAGTCATCGACGAGAACCTTGGGGTAAAATTTAGACAAGAACTACAAGCCATTGTCGGGCAAGACCAGCAGCATCTGCTAACTTCATTTAAATGTCCAAGCGATATGAGGACTTTATCCGATTGGGCTTCCATTTTTGAAACATCAATATCTCCCGAGGTAGCTTCCATGTTCACTACAGAAGAAACAGCAGCCTGCAATATATTACTGGAATATGTTCAAGTCCAAACCCAGGGAGTGAAAATGAAACTCCAAGCGCCACGTCGTAGGCATCTAGATGATTCCATGACTATTGACCGAAATAGTTTAAGAGGGCTAGAGATTTTAGAAACGGCCCGAGATGGCCTTGGGAAAGGGAGCCTTCTCCATGCTGTGCGGCGTACTTCGACGAAAAGTGGGGCTCGATTGCTCAAGGACAGGCTAAGTATGGATTTTTATTCTTCTTGTATTTGGGATTGTGACAGGCTAACTGAGGTTTTCAGCTTCGCCATCCACTTCGCTACATGTTATCAGTGAGCGGCTTAATTTAGTATCCAAGTTCCGTGAAGATGAAGACCTACGCCAAAATATAATACTCCTCCTTAAACGAAGTTTCGATGCTCAACGACTAGTCCAAAAGTTTTCATTAGGCAGAGGGGATCCAGATGATCTGATTTGTCTGTCGAAAGCAATCCAAGCGTCACAGGAAATAAAATCCGTTTTGCTCCGGAATATCGATCAATATTGGGAGCTGTCTGATGATCAGCGTTCTGATGAGCAAGCCAACCATGATGTGACCTGCAGTTTGCGCTCCATGGTTGGTCGTCTGAATTTCGATGGCCCTGAAACCCTCTCACAGCGAATACTCGCGGCGATAGACGAAGAGGGGCTCCTGCAAAAACAAAGAATCGAAGATGATGCCGCTGCTGAGGCGGCGGCTCTCGCTCAGGAAGTGATTTTGAACGAGGGGTCTTCAGAAGACCTGGAAGCTATGCCTAAGACGGTCAAGGGTCAACGTGGTAAGCAAAAAGAGTCGAACGGCGCCGAGCAAGGAGATGGAAACACATGGATCATGCGCCGCGATGCAAGTAAGAACTTGCAAAAGTTGCACGATGCTCTTGATCTCCTTAAAGCGGAAAAGGCTGAACTAACAGAGAAGCTTCGTGACACTGCTGGAACTGACAATTTAAGCCTCAAGTGGACCCCTGGACTAGGCCACATTGTTCACATGAAGGGAGTCAAGGCATCGCAACAATCGATCGAAGCGTTGGGAGCAACGCGAACAGTCTCGTCATCAAAATCAACGCGATCCTTTTATCTAAGCTCCTGGTCGCAATTGGGAGCGAGACTAGAAAATGCACGATTCCACATACTGTCGGAAGAGCAGCGCATCTTCGAAGAGCTACGCCAAGCGGTGATTTTAAATCTCGTGAAACTACGCCGAAACGCAGCTGTGTTGGATGAACTCGATGTTGCGTGTTCATTCGCTAGCCTTGCTGAGGAACAGCAGATGGTTCGACCGGTCGTAAACAACAGCAAAAGCCACAAAATTGTAGGTGGGAGACATCCGACTGTTAAGCTTGGGCTGGAAGAGCAAGGGCGCCCTTTCGTCAGCAATGACTGCTTTATCGGTGAACAAGAACGGATATGGCTCATAACAGGTCCAAATATGGGTGGTAAAAGCACATTTCTGCGCCAAAATGCCCTCATTACAATTCTTGCACAGGTTGGTTCGTTTGTGCCAGCAGAACATGCCGAGATCGGCGTCGTGGATCAGATATTTAGCCGGATTGGTGCTGCGGACGATCTCTTCCGAGATCAGTCAACATTTATGGTAGAAATGTTGGAAACCGCGACAATTTTGAAGAGTGCGACGTCTCGTTCCTTTGTTATCATGGATGAAGTTGGGCGAGGGACGACCCCTGAAGATGGAACCGCAGTGGGGTTTGCATGTCTGCACCATCTCCATAATGTCAATCAGTGCCGTACGCTATTCGCCACTCATTTCCATGTGTTGGCAGACATGACCGCTCGTTTTGAGCGTTTGGGTCGGTACTGCACGGACGTAAAGGAAGATTCATCAGGGGCTTTTTCATTTGTTCATAGGTTGAGAAGGGGTGTGAATCGCGAATCTCATGCTCTGAAAGTCGCACGATTGGCAGGTCTCCCAGAGAGCGCCATTGACGTTGCAAAGGACGTATTGCGTAAGATATCCGATTGTGGAAGTTTTGAAGGAAAGGAGCCAGCATCTGCTCCTACCAAAGTCACGCGAAGCATCTCCTGATATTCAGTTTCTCTCAATACCCACTTTGATACGTTTCAATTTCTACTTTGCGATCATCATGTGTTATTTTACTTATTCGATACCCCGCGTGTAACATTTATTCAACAACAACAGCAATTTTTTCCCGACTAGCCAAGAAAATATTTACCGAATATAGATCAAATTATGGCTTATAACTTAGCCACCTCATCCTCATACTCTTCCATCTCCCGAATATCCACATCTACGTCAACCTCAACAACAAGCCCCTCTCCAAACCCGACTTTCTGACAATCATCGTCCGCAACTCCGTTAGCGAACTGCACTACCACGAAATCTACGCGACGCCTTCCCACCACCGCCATTGGCGAATGCCATGTGCCAGCGCCATACGTCACCGCTTGGCCACCATGCGCAATGAACGCTTTCACATTGCGTAGATCCGGTGGATCGTGAATCAGAACATGTTCCTTGAGACCCTGAGCATTGACAACTGTAGCCGGAGCCGTCTGACCATGCAGCGATGGTGCCACGATGACTACGTAGCTTGGGGCAATAGGACTGTCATCGTCACTATCGTTGTGGCTAGCACGCGATCCCGTAGACAGTGCAATATTTCCCTTACCCTGCGCTCTTTTATCCATAGCAGCTGGTACACCCAATGGAATAAACGTCTGTGTAGTATACGGATGTCTCTCGAGAACCGTAACGTCCAAAAGGCCTCTTCCGGACTTTCGTCCTTGTCCCCCTCCTCTCCTCAATGTCCGCGGGAAGCATGCAAACATAGTCATGCGCGGCACCCCATCCTTCCCTTTCGTATTTCCTCTCCCGTGGTCTTCTGCGCTTTTACATTGGTCGTAGTTATTCTGGAAGACGGAGATTGGGTTATATACCAATGAGGTGGACTCGTTGGCGAGGATTGGGGGAGGGAGATCGGATGGACTGAAACTGGCATTGGATAAGGAGGGGAGAGCGGAAGCAGCAGGTGCGCGGGTGAGGGCTGCGGGTAACGGGCTGGATATGGCTGTGCCGAAGGGGCGGAAGGCCGCTGGGGTGAGCGGGGAAGGTGAAAGTGTCACTCTTGACGTGGGGAGAATCGGAAGTGTCATGGCGGATATGGGGTTGGTAAAATGTAATTGGTATTATTTACAATATGTATAATTTATACGGATGGTTGAATCAAAAGTGTTAAGATTCAAGTAAGTATCATTGATTTGACTAAAGTAGACTCGGAGTTGTGTGTAGGAGGATTGGTGACGCTATTAACTATTCGTAGAGAGAACTAATCTAATTATTTAGTACGAAGTACTCCGTACTCGTGACTTGATTTCTTTCTAAGGAAGATTTCGATTCTTCTCTGTTTACTACTAGCACCTTAATTATTCTATTTTTGAGAAATGAATTCATTTTCTTCTCCATATTGATGAATCAGATCGAATAAAGAATACAAAAGAAAACTAATTAATTATTTTCTTCAAAGTCTACTCCGTACATCTACACTTCGTACTCTGTACTCCGTGCTCCGTGTTCCGTAGCTAGTACTCGGTACGGTACTTCCCCACAGAAAGGAATCAAATGCCACTGCTGCTCACCGCCCTGACATGGCCAATAGGCAAGCTGGAGCTTTCCAGGAGTTTCGCTTGGCAGAAAAATGCGCTAATTGGGTCCCGCGGCTCGGATGGATCTTACACCAAGTGTTCATTCCGTTCTTCTTACGGCGGACTATGTGACAAATGTCTATAGTCCGCCTGATAATGAGAGCTTCTCTTTTCCAACTCTATCGTCTTGTGATCCGCAACAGGCAGAACAGGCGGTGTTGGAGGATCCGTGAAAGAATGAGAATGAGTGGTAATCTGGAGCGAATGTAGACTATTTATTTGGCATAGAGGTCATGGATTTGACACAGAGGAGCCGGGTCGCAGAACATTGATTTAAAGAGCCAATTAAATGCGTGCTTTTAGCCACTACTTTTTACACTGCGTGTACATATCAATTACAGAGCCATGGCTATTATCATTCAGCGGGGCTCAAAAGATGGGTGTTCGTGTATATATTCTTCTCTGTCGAGTTATTCACAACTATTTATTCATTCAATAGTTAATGGTTACTAACTTGTTATGTATTACTACTAGTTAATACTCAATTCCACTGGACGTGAAAAGCTCCCCCTATTCGTCCTGAATTTTGACCACCACCTTATTTGCCCCTCCGGCGCCCTTCTGCTGATACTGATGTGCCTCAAGCCCATCTTCAAATCCGCTTTGCCCCACCAAATCATAAGGAGGAGGGAATAATTGGCTTCCTTGTTCAAACAGTGCCACGAACACTGGAATATACTCAGCGAGCACCTTATTGAGATGTTCCGCATCTGGCCTTCCAATAGGGCTCAGTTCAACATTCTTTGTTTTGCCCCCTTCGAAGTCGGTTATTCCACTCCTATTATGAGAGATTAGCTTAGGACCACGAGAGAGAACAAAAGCACCTGAGCAGCTTAACTAGAGTGGGTGTCTTGCGCGATACGATCTTACCAAGTATTTGTTGAACAGAACAGTTTTGGACTCTCCTCGGGGAGCTGTTTAAATAGCGCCTTTGCGAAGGCATCACCAGATGCTGCAGCGTCAAAGACCCGATGAACTTTCTTCTTTGTAATAGCAAGGACGTCTTTGACTTGCTCCTCTACTGGCTTCTTGTAGTCAAACACGGCTTCCGCACCTTGATTTTTAACAAGCTAAAAATTTAAGTTAGTATATTTGGATAAATGGCTGGGAGGAAATATGCGAACCGGTACTGAGTTTGCGGAACACGATGCGATCACTCTATATCCACAAATGGTAAAGAGCTAATGACCCGTTAGTATGGCACTCGGATGACTGAGAGAACAATGCCTGCCTGAATCGCAAATTTTCCGACTGTGCTGGAGCCCCCCTGCACTATCGCCCATTCGGCCTGTTGCCCAGGTTCATGTTTCCCTTCCAGGACTTGCTGCAAATTGGGCAATTTAACATCAAGGCAGTCGAATAACGCTAAGCCCGCAGTCTGTTGTCGAAGTGAGCTTTCACTCATGTACATCGTGACGTACCTGTCAAGGCACTTGGAATTCGAACCAGACAGACAGAAAACTCATACCTCAAGACCAACCCCTATCGTGGTAGCTTCTACGAGCGAAAGATTCTTCGGCTTCGGAATTGTGACTTTCGCATCCATCAATAGCTAATTCGCATATCGAAATACCACACATTAGCAGAGTACATAAAATCACTACCACAACTCCGATAACGAGGCCCCGCGAATTCCCAAGCCATGAATTGAAAATCACAATGTTAAGTTTAGCAGCAGTGTGGAAATACTTACATATTCCTGCCCGCTGTTGTATCCGGGACTGCCTAAGCGCGTGCATCCACAAACACGATCACCAACTTTAAAGGTTGAGGCGGCGTTTTCGCCAGTTTTGACCACGACGCCTCCAACATCGACTCCCAAACCAAGTGGCCACTCTTGGACGAGAACTCCCATTGTTCGCATCATTGTATCTCTGAATATAGATAGAACCATCAGAACTGTATTGAACGCGAGAATATTGCTCTCTCAAGCAGGGCTTATCAAAGGAAAGAAAGTTGCCATAGAGGGGGCGCAAGAAACGGAGATAGAAGCTTAGGAGAAAGCACCTGATAAGACACTAGAAACAGAACAAAATAAACACAATAAAACAATTAAATAAGACAAACTGGTGCTCACGCGCGGTCACGAAAGCTGTTTGCTCTCTCCATTTAATATGGCAGGCAGCCAATCTGCAGGAAGATGAGATATGAAGAACCATACAAGATGGCAGCAACGGATAGTGAAATACTTCAGACAGAAAATATTTCCGGACGTTGAACAAAAAGAGGTGGAGTAAACAGTGAATTAATTTACTCACACGGGATTAAGACCCATGTATATGGATTTGACCAGGATTTGGTCTGGTGATGGCTCGGGAACAACGAGATTGTCAACGATCTTGAAAGGTTCACCGGCCTTCTCGCAGATGATTCCCTTCATCTTTTCGTTTGGAGGTATGTTTGAAAATGGGGTTGGTGTTATATTGGCGAAGATAGCAAGAGAAGGGTGGGGGAAAAGATATAGGGAGGGAAGATATGGAATTCAGAGAGTCAATGGTGCATTGGGAATTGTTTTATAGATGAACACCTGGTGGGAGTAGGACGGTACTATTTATGCAACCCCGCCGGACCCTTTCCCCCTCTCCCCCCTGCCCCCACGCAGGTATTTTCAAATCAAAAATGGCTGTCAGGCAGGATAAATCATGGTTTCTGGAGAACTGGCCATTCCGGAGCTCAATGGAACTCGGTGTTCCATGCACGCCATTCAAAAAATGCATAGAGCGCATGAAATGCACTACTGCTAGTCCCAGCTTTCCAATGAAATGACATATGTCAAAGCCACCAGGCGCCTCGTATCGGTTCTAGGCAACATCGATGCCGCAACACGACAAGAACCTGGATCACAAACAGGCCGGTTCCGAAGTTGGCCCACAAATACTCCTCCGTTTGTTGGAAGAGCACTCGTATTTTGAACTTCAGTCTACGCTGGAAGGATAGATCCCTGAACGGGGTCGGATAAACTCCCGGGAGATATTTGGGTAATCATTTATTTGCCGAAGAGGCACGTAGGGATCAAACCGAAAGAAGCAAAGCAAGGTAACCTCTCCCTTTGGGTAATAAAATCCACGAGATTTGACTCGTCTTCTTTAAAGGTTTTGAAAAGGGGGAGTTACTTGCAGTAGTATTTCGGAATATCGTGGGTCAGGAGAAGCTGCAGAATAACCGGGCCCCTTAACCAAGTATATAAGTCTTGTTAAATGGATGAGACATACGCTAATCCGTGATGCAATGAAGTATATCATACAATATCCAAGGGAAGGCAAAATAAAGAAGAGCAAAGAAGAAACATCATTATGAACACGGTCAAAAAAACAAAAATAAAAAGAGACAACTGTTTCCGTACTTGGCGATTCTCCACCTTGAATTCCAAGAGGCGTCTTGAATGAGGAAGTTGATCATGTCAGTAGCAAAAGTAAGCCAGGGTTGCTCGCCAACAATGGCGGCGGGAGATTACGGGGGCGGGAGTGTCGAGTGATACTGAAAAAATCAATTCCTGACGTAGTCGTTCCTTGTCGACTGGTCCTCTAAGATTAATAAACGATTCAAAATAAAAATCCGTCTATATGGCCTAGCAGATTACATGTTCTATAATTTCTCATTTGTTGTGTAGTAAAAGCGTTCTTAGAGAATCCCAGTGATCCGAATCGGCATAGCTAGTTCACGGTCAGCCAATTTGTCCATATGAATTTCAATTCTGGAAAAAGAGGAACAAAGGGTGACTGGAGATGGTAATTGACATACATGTAGGTCATGCTACTTCGTAAACTTGATTGGATAGCTGCTGGGTGCCAGCGGAATAGGTACATGACGAAAGCCCAGCTAAGGCTAGCGAAGGCGGGCCACGCATTGGCATATATTGTGTTCCTGGCTTCCGGTGTTATAAGATGGGACAAACTATGTGTCCCAGGTTCAACTGATATCTTTGCCATTGCAAGTATTACACGAGCAAAAACGTATATAACGATCTAAATTTGACGCATGTTAGACTCAACAATGATATTCCTTCGAAAAAAGGCATGTATATTGGGCCAAAAAGCTAACCTGTTGGCTGACACTTCCCGGCGACTTGCCAAAAACAAGGTATCCACCTAGTAGACCAGCTACAAAGGTATCATACGGGCCTTCCTTACCCCACCCACTTGGTCCTAAATATCTCAGCGCGAGCATTGTAGATTTGTAGATAACCGCGAAGAAGGAGAGGTTCCGTGCATGTTGCCTTGTGGCTTTGAATACGAGCCATGCTTTCTCACGAATACTAGAGAGTGAAATGCGATATAAGCAAACGGTATAGTAGCGAAAAGAAAATGGTTGGAGATTGTAGATGGTTGGAGAAGTCAGAGAGGGGGTGAACTACCTTCCTGACCGGAAAAGAAATATCATACTAGTAGTTGGAAACAAAATTGAGTTAGCATTTGAACCAAGCCGACTGTCATAACATGAAGCAAGTAAAGAAATCACTGCAATAACAAGGCCATCCATTAACTCACACCAATGCATGAGGAAATCGTATCTTGGCACCGTAAACGGCTCCATTGCGGGCGCCTTTGAGGACTGCGAGGAATGGGGCAAGGTCGGGGTCCAAGGAGACTTTATTCAGTTTTGCCTGAGGTTGTTTGTTAATGCAATGGTTTTCTAGCGATGGTGGGAAACAGAATCACGTACGACGAGAGAATCCATCCTGATCCTCTCAACCTCCAAAGCGGCTGAACGGTACTAGCAAGATTCGGTTCTAACCTGATCTCATGTGCTGGCTGTGAGAGTGAACAAGCTCCTAAATTAACCACAAATGTGTACAACGGTACTAGTGTGGTAATGTGTGCGAGAACAAATACCCTTCAAAAGTTTCAAAAGTTGAAAGAGAATAACGGAACAAAGCTTGTAATCTCACGGTTCCCTCCGCCTGCCTTTTGTCCCGCAACCCTCGGCATGTGAAGGCCTTTGCCGACAAGCGCGCACCGACGTCACTCGGACACGTGACTGCCGCGCTTACTCGGGCCGTAGATCGGCAGGTTGCGGTCATTTTAGTCTTGAGATCATCTTGGGCACGATAGCTGCGGGGAATTGCGAACTGCCTGCGAAATATGGGGAACAACACATCCTGCAAGGATTAACGCAATTGGGAGATGAAAGGCGATCACTGATGAGATTCAAATGGTAAGCTACTATAGCGGTATTCAGAGCCTGACCCCACGACCCCCAATGTTGCCAATCATGACAGTAGTAGTACTGGATAATGGCATGTGCCGGATATGAATCTTCAATAATTCGTCAATATAGTCGACATCTTGCCAGCTTTGAAGACATGCAATCTTTATGCAAGAAACACCTTTAATTTAAAATGCAGTTACCAGGCAGTGTCACACCGCCTGTCGGGCATGGTATATATCGTAGTATATATCTAACATCGCCCAGTGGATCAACAGATCCATTGAAATGAACAACCTTCCGCTGCCATATGATACGGATATATTGCGAATTCAAAGTGACACAGCTGCCACAGAACTTTTAGATAGGCCCAGGACAATATACACGTGGTTGTTGAAGCCTGTCGAAACGTAGCGTTGAGCGCCCGAGGCCTCCTCAACACGAGCCTGGGTCTGACGACGAGCAAGTACACTGCCCAATCTAGATGGTTGGTTTGATGGGAGTGATCCCGCTACTTGTTGGATACGAAATATCAACCCTTCATTAACAAGCGACCTGCCAGCTTCTTCCCAACTGATGCAATCTTGGCCGCATCTGCTGACGAACAAGCCGTGGATTTGCTATATCACCTTGGCATTAGCGATATCCGGAAAAATACATACAAACATTTTCTTATCGCCATATCCGGAAAATTGACGTACTGAAGCGAGTTATTGTATTGATTTATCCGTTTCTTCGATTTACCCACTGAATAATAAAACTTTCTAAAATAATTATTTTCATACCCGTCAAATTTTGAAAAAAGCCTGACCTAGAAATATAACGCCATGCTAACGCAGAATTAGAAACTGAGAAAAAGGGACGATCCCTACTACCTGCTTTAGGCCACCTTCGCCTTTTTCCTGGTATCGTCTTCAGCTACCTCATCCGCATCCATCATTTCCACATCATCAGCAACATCATCATCAACGCCAGCTCTCCGTTTCAACCCCTTCATCTTCCTAGTTTGCAAACCAGTAAGATCTTGGCGACCAAGATGAACCCGCCCAATCTTATCACCAATAGCATCCATACCAATATTCTTTTTCGTCTTCGCCTCCTCATTCGGCCTCTTGCCCTGTTTCATAGCCTCTTTCATGACATCTTCGTCCGCCTCTTTTACCCTCCCAATTCTAAAATCAAACTTTGGTCCAACCTCATCCAGCTCCACACGCGGAAGCTTCTGCCCACTCTTCTTCGTCCGAATTTTGTGCCATCGCAAATGAATAACTGGCTGTGAGCCTTCCACAGGCTCCTCAGCCGCAACCGTAAGCAGATACTGCAAGCCTTCCACATCAATCTTATCTGTCTCTTCCCCCTTAAACATATCTAAAAGCATACTCTTAAGCATCGCATAGACAGGCGATGTAGCATCTTCCCACGCACTGCCCGCAAACAGCATCATCGGCTTCATCCCCACACCAATATTCAACTTCATCTTCCTCATATCTTCTTTCTCCATCTCGTTTTCTTGGTCCCCTTGTCCGCCCAACAACAGCATTTCACACATATCCAGCACCTTGGAGTTATAGATGCGCACGAGCGTTACGCAGTTGGGCCGTTTCTTATTACTGCTGCCGAAGATAACAATGCCGCATTCGTTTTTCCCCGCGAGGAACTCGATGCCTTCTACATTCTCGAATGGGTGGATGTTTTCGTTTTTCTTGTGGAACAGGACTGAGTGCGGTTTCGTGAGGGCGTGGAAGGTTTTGAGGACCGTGTTCAAAGGCTGGGGACATTTGGGCCCATGGAGGAGAAGGATGCGCTTAGCTGGTTCGATGAGTTGCGGCTCCCGGGCCTTGAGGATGCGCGCCGTGCGCGGGTTCTTGGGTTTTCTGCAATTAACTGTGTTAGTTTTGTTGGGTGGGTATTACCTCCCCTTCCTTAGTCCCTCTGTTGGTGGTGATGAAGGAAGAAGGGTGAGGGATAAATTTTCGGTGCGTAGTGGTAGCCAAACCAATTGGAGGAAAACGTACACTTCTCTAAGCATTGTCAAAGTCGGGGTATATATATGTATGTATATAAATATCCCTCCCTTGGTTCTATGAGAGGTGGAGGTTTCGCCAGAATTGTCAAACGTCTGGCACGGAGTTTTCTTTCCCGCAATAATATTTATTGGCGGCTTTGGGCAGTGCCAAGAGTTCCAGCAACAGAGCTTTAACGATATCTTGGTTAGCGCGCAACTAGCGCGGCGGCTTGCTTTGGTCAGCGTGCAAACAATACAAACCTTGGGGGATTTCATCTCCGCATCCAAGTACTGTACATCCAATTATTCGTCGTGGTTTTTGTCTGCGTTTTCTTATATACGAGGATCTCTCTGACTGGTATTCTTTGAGTCGTGGTTCTTGTGAAGCAAAGACAGCTAGTATATACTCTATATGAAGAGAGAATACTTAAACGTACCAAAGACCCTCCGTGAGGAGGAAATGTATGTACGACTAAGTTGGAACAATTCAATGTCGCTACATGAGAGTCAACCCGCGTCAACTTCTGAAAGGTAGAGGAGCCCACTGCATTATTCAGTCTAACTCTGTTATATCAAGAGAGCTGTGATTCCGCACTAAAGCTTTCAGGGGTTTCGCCAATTTCCCTTGAAATTCCGCCAAGGAAGCAATCGTATTGGAGGCTTGATCATTTTTGCTGGATGTCTGTGCATATGGAACTTGGTTGTCATTTGAGATCTTCTTCACAACTCAAACGGAAACGTTCGACACAATCTACAACAGACCACTTCGTCAGGGGGTGGTTAGTAAGTGCTAGGAACGAACATTTTGTCCGTGTCGGTTCTGACCCCTGCGACACACCTACAATACGGGTTAGCGCTGACCCCTAGAATAAGGCTCTAAAGTATGCCCAGAGAGGGCTTCCACCAACCAACCATGACTGGTGTTCGACAAAATGATAAATAATAAAATGCAATCCCAAACCATTCCACGAAGCGGCAGGTTCATATTTTCTCCGTGAATTTCTGTCAATCAGTTTCTTGCCGTTGCTATTAACCACGACTCCCTCGCGAAAGAGTTTCGTTGCATGAATTGCGTAGGTTTGAGTTAAATTCCAGGATGCGATCCCGCGCGTACAGTACCGCCAGCGCTTCCTTTGACGAGATATTACATGGAGTCCATGAATGGGAGCTTAATGCAACGGGCTTAATGCAACTGAGTTGAGATAGTTACAAATTTGAACGCGTAACTAATGACACAGCTGACTCGGTGCAAGGAAGCATTGATTCCAGGCTCATATTGTCGAGTTGAGACAACCCCTGTTTGGGACCTCACCAGCTTCAATACAACCTTGCTGCGCTTTCAATGATGGCAAGCCTTTTTGCACGGCTGATAATTTTCCTTCATACAAGTGCATGACAGTCTAGGATATCATGATACCGTTACTGTGTGACCATTGACCATTTCCCGAAGCCAAGCGCGACGTTGACCAAGGAAAACAGTGGTCAAGAAAATGGGTTGGAAGTTGGCTTAATCTCCTCTTCCCCCCTTAACAAAATCGAACATATCTCTGTTCACCTGATTAACTTGGTGTTGATCAATATAAATTTTTATTCCACGTATATTCCCTTCCTTTGACCTTCTTCCCTTGAGTTGTAAAATTTGTCGCTCATTACCGTGGCTCACTCGACCATTGTTTTTTTTATGAACAACAACATTCAGCCTTCTGTTCAATATCCGCGATTTGTTGTGCTGCTATAGGGACTGGCCTGCGAATTACTGTCTTTTGATTGCTTCCACATGCTCAGCTTTCTGTTGGTAGAACCGGGAGCTAGTATATTCGAGGTTAGGAGGATTTTACGGCCTACGGAAAGAAATGACAAAATATCTCTCCTTGACTTGCCTTGTGCTTGTATTGCTTGGGATATCAGGAGTAAGTTATGCAGTGTGGTACCGCGAAGGGAGGAGACTGATCAAGTCTACGTATATAGGGAACAACCAATGCAAAAGTACTAGGCTCGAGAGCGCACCGAAGATTCTCCCAGCAGGTATATCGTCTAAACCGTAAATGCGCAGTGTTTTCCTTCTAACTTAGCTCTAGGGACGAGATATTGAACCAAACAATAGAATAAACATTCGCTCACCAAATGTATTTGCCACCCCTTGAATGTACTTTTAAAAAGCTTACAATCCTAGGTTCACATAGTCAGCCCTGTTGGGATTGCCGCTTCTCGAACACATAATGGCGTACCTTTTCCCGATTCACGCACAGCTATCGGGGTTATAATTTCGGCGGAAGGTTCAAATGTTCTCGCCCAAGAACAAGGACGTGCCGCGCCGCTTTCCCCAATAAATTTCCCTGGGAATTCACCAGCGATTATAAAATTCCAATCCGGGCCTTGCACTCCAGTCCCAGGGCAATCTGCCGGACACGTTCCATTGCCGATACCGTTTCGGCTGGCAACAGAGTTTCTAGACCCTGTCTCGGTGCAGCTTTCACCCGCTGCTCCAGCCCAAACTGCACCATTTGAGATTCCGACAACCCAAGACCAGCAGGCAGATATTGCCACGGACGCTTGTAATTGTCATTGCCTTTGTCCATTCGACTTTTTTGGAATTCCGGCCGTGAATTTGGCAACAACCGTCGACCCAGGTGGCTTGCCAACGCCGACAACACTCGCCACAGTTGCTTCTCTATCTATTCCAGGGAACCAAAGTTCCAGCAGTGCAGCTGCAGGGCCATTCTTCCCAGCAGCCAACGACACATTAACCGCCAGCATCGCCTTTCCTGATATTTCAGAGGTGCAAACTTCTAGCACCTCGGCAATGCCAGTAACCCCTATAAGCCTCCCAGCACCACCAGAGGATGGAGCAACAACCGCCACTGGTGTACCCATTTCCCCAGTTGGAAACGAGGCCAGCAGTACAGCGGGGTTTGCAACGCCATATGAACCTCTGCCTGCAGCACCTACAGAGATAGTATCAACAAATGCTGACCCTACCGAACCAGCGGCGACACAGGCGGATGCGACGCAGCCAGCAGCCAGCCAAGCGACGGCAACAGCAGAAGATGTTGCAGTAGCGTCAGAAGACCCAGCAACAATAACAGACGCGGACTTCACACAGGTAACAGATAATACGGAATTCATAGCCAAGGTTACAAATGCTGCCGCAGAAACAATTGCGGATTCAACACAGACAGGGTTAACAGTAGCACCGGTGGAAACAGCGGCATCAGAGCTAGAATCCGCAGCATCCGAGACATTTGACATCAACACATTGACACTTCATAGCGCGCTAACATTGAGGCTTGGTGGATAAGATGAAGGATTAAGATTGTTTATAGAGAAGAGACCAATTGTGTGTGCTTGTGCCATGCCATGGAAAGGACAAGCTGGGCCTAGCGCTTTTTTTTTAATTTTTTTTTATGGCGTTACTGCTGCTCTTGCTGTTGCATACCCACAACCTGGAAGTTGGGAGTAATTTTCTGAAACTATTTCCTCCTGTATTGCTATTCATGTACTGTGTCCCTTGCTTTTTATGTTTCATTACACATTCAAATTTTGCTTTGCAGTATTCGTCAGTTATACGCCCAGCTCAAATGTAGAAATATTCCCACCCACGTTCGAGAAATATTTACACATGGAGGGCGTGCAAGTCTATCCAGTAGTTAACATACTATATCATACAAAACCAACGCCCAAGTCCCGCAAAAGACAGAGAAATCAAAGGAAAATACTAGCCGATCATTATGAAATCTTCCCTTCAGGCATCGGGGAAGCCGTCGAATTATTATCAGCACCCGACTCCTGAAGCTTCGCCCGCTTAGCCCTCCGTTTCAATTCGCGTTTAGATAATGGTACCTGGGACTCAGCATTCGGTTCGGTCTCGGTGTCAGCCTTCCTCTTCACTCCATTTCCATTCCCCTTCCCTTCAACTTTCATGTTCACATTCTTATTCTTATTGTTATTCTTATCCTTAGTATCCTTCTCTTCCTTCCCTAGCTTCTCTCCACCAGATACCACATCCACAATCCCCCTCCAACTCCTCCTCTTCATCCCTGCCAATGCCACAACCTTTCTAGCCTCCTCACACAGCGCTTCCTTACCCTTCTCCTGCGTAAGACCCCACACACATGCCAAATTAACCACATCAAAGGGTGCCCGCACTACCAAAGCCCTCCTAGCCTCGCTCGATATAATAATTCCCCTCCCGCGTGTCGCGCGAATCAGCGACGCAGCATTACCAATCAGGTTCCTGCGCGCCTCAGCGCCACTGCCCGTTACGCCGGGGCCATAGCAGATCTCGAAGCGGACGCCGCGGGTGATGGCTGCGGCGAGGGTTTTGAATTTGAAGTGGAACGGAAGGCGGGAGGAGAGGTCGAGGGAGATGATGTCACAGTCCAGGCTGTTGCACGCGAGGGTAAGGCATTTTTCGTTGACAGGCCGCAGGGCGATGAGGGAATATTGTTGCGAGAGAGGGGTTAGTCGCTGGTTTTGGGCCGGGTCGGAGACGGTGACCGTTACGCGGGTGAGGAGGGTGAGGGATTTCGGGGGGTTGGGGGGTAGACGTGGTGGCGAGAGGTCTGCAGGGAGTTTTCCGGAGATAAAATGGGAGAGGGCTATGGTTGTGTAGCCGACTTTGTCGTAGCAAGAAGGAAAAGGAGTTAGCAAGTATATATATATGAAGGGATTGCATAGACTTTAAGCTTTCAGCTTTGAGCTTGAAGCTATGCGCGAAGACACATAAACTCACGTTCAGAGAGGAAGGAGAGGGTGTTGCAGATTTCAGGGTCATTGGGCGTGTACGGAACGTTTAGATCGTAGAACATGATGGGTGCACCTTTTCCATCCAGCCCACCCTTCTCCCTGTTGTTACGATATACCCGATCTGATCGTAATTATTGGGCGGGACATGGAAGCGTCGTTAGGGCTTCAATGCACGCAGATTTCCTGTTTGGGAGAAGTCGTGGTACATAACCGCCGGAGATTGGAAGATATCTAATCCGAAATGATCCGCGCTAGTCGCATGGTCCGTGCTTCCGCGGGGTTTTTTGGGAAGCATCATGTGACCTCCTGCAGGCTTGAAGCTGTTTTTGGATCAAGAAAGGCTGAGCGAGAGTTGAATCTGATCTTATTTTTTGATGTGTCGTGTGGATATTCCCTAATACACGTCCCGCCGGCTTGTTGCTTGACTCTCTTTTAGCTACAGTGTCAGGAAATACTTATTGTGCCCTTTTCGAATATAACCTAATACTTTCACTTTTCCGTTTGTTTCTTCATCGTTCCCCCCGACATTTTCGCAACTGTGATCTGTGCGCGGCGTTTCTTAGGATAGAAGCCAGCAGGCGGTAAACTGGTATCATGGCGCGAGTCTATGCGGATGTTAATCAGCAGATGCCCAAATCCTATTGGGATTATGACAGTGTGAACATATCTTGGGGTGTGCTGGAAAACTACGAAGTTGTGAGAAAAATTGGTATGTCCAGCCCAGTGGAAGGAGAAGCGACTACGAACGAAGACCCCCCTCATAAGCGGCACCTGTAGTTGCCCAGACTACGGTGTTGGGAGAGGCAATGGGTGCTCCAAGTCAAATAGTTGGCGCATGAGCTAACGTTGGTCATTGTTTTATCGGATAGGGCGCGGGAAATATTCGGAAGTTTTCGAAGGGATAAACGTGGTTAATTACCAAAAATGTGTTATCAAGGTGCTGAAGCCGGTGAAAAAGAAGAAGATTAAGAGAGAGATTAAGATCCTACAAAACCTGTCGGGGGGGCCCAACGTGATTCCTCTATTAGACGTCGTGCGAGACAGCCAGAGCAAAACTCCCAGCTTAGTTTTCGAATACGTTAACAACACGGACTTCCGAACGCTGTACCCTCGATTTGTCGACTACGACGTGAGGTATTACATCTTCGAGCTACTAAAAGCTTTGGACTTTTGTCACAGCAAAGGCATAATGCATCGAGATGTGAAGCCCCATAATGTCATGATAGATCATGAACGCCGAAAAGTATGCTTTGGGCTTTTGATCCCGTTAAGTCGCCATGATTTTCGAATGCTAACTTCTTCTGTTAAATGCAGCTCCGACTTATCGACTGGGGTTTGGCTGAATTCTACCATCATGGGATGGAATACAATGTCCGGGTTGCGTCTCGGTATTTCAAGGGGCCGGAACTCCTTGTAGATTTCCAAGAATACGACTATTCACTCGACATGTGGTCATTAGGAGCCATGTTTGCCTCGATGATATTCCGGAAAGAGCCGTTTTTTCACGGTAACAGCAACTCAGACCAGTTAGTCAAAATCGCAAAAGTCTTGGGCACCGATGAGCTATTTGAATACCTCGACAAGTATGACATCGAGCTTGATCCTCAGTACGACGAAATTCTTTCGCCTTTCCCTAAAAAGAACTGGCACTCTTTTGTCAATGCCGAAAATCAAAGATTCGTGAGCCCTGAGGCTATAGATTTCCTGGATAAATTGCTCAGATATGACCATGCTGTAATTTTACCTGATTTTCTTGTCCCCGTTTAATTTTATATTTCTTCGTACAATTTTGCAGTTAAGTTAACTTTGATCTCCAGGATCGTCTCACTGCCCAAGAGGCAATGGCGCACCCTTACTTCGCGCCTGTCCGCGCTGCCGCAGCCCAGGCACTCCAGAACAGCGGGACACTAACTCACTCTTGAGCTACTCCATTTCAATACTATTGCACCCCTATGCCCATTCACTCACCGCCCCAATTCTTCCCTTTTCGGCCTTTACCCTGCTCCCAATTTTCATATTTTGCATCTCGCTCGCCCACCTTTTTCTCGTACGAAACAAAATCGCCCTTGAAAATGGACCTTTGGCGATAGGCTTATTGCATCTCGCAACGCACCTATGGGGCTTCCTGCATCAGCATTCAAGAAGTACATGACGAAAAATGTTACGAACTCTGTCATTTCTGCATTCGTTACGTCCGTGTCCGCATTTTTCCTTGTTTTTTTTTTTTTTTTTTTTTTTTTTTTTTTTTTTTTTTTTTAATCAGATATATGGACTGCTTTTTGATATTTGACT